>APFE031202770.1:0-73304 GCA_000404065.3 Pinus taeda | reverse complement strand
GGATTGTTGGTTTGTCTTTAGGCAAAATATGAGATTTGTATGGAGGCATACTTACGATAGCATGATGTATCCTCTGGGATTGATTTTTTGAGATTTTGTATAGGAACATATCAGGTTTATAGTGATCATTTTTATGTAAGATCACCCAAGGGGAGGATCATGAAATATTTTTTTCTAAGAATAACATTTAAATATAAAAAAAATGGCCAAAGCTTCAATAATTATTTAAGATGTTGAAAATAAAACAATAAAATCCTAATTTAATTTTGTCCTTGAATTAAATTGGGAATTAAATTATAATTCCACCTCACGACAACTTGTAATAGTTAACTAAGTTAATCTGACTTAGTTGGCTCAATTAATTCAAGTTGAGGATCTAACTAGAGTCATGTAGAGTGTATCCTATAATTAGGAGCATTGATTGAGTTTATTTTGAGTTATAATTAATTAATTCAATCTAACTAAGTTAAAGTTAGTTAAACTAGTTCCAATTGATGGAGGAACAAGTGGCAGGTCTAGTAGTGTGGTGTTGCCTGCAGTCTAGTGGGGCACTGCCTATAATCCAGTGGGGTGTGTTGGGCCAATTAATTGTTCCTAAAATGGACCAACTAACTACTACACATTAATTTATCAACACGAGGTTTCGTTTTACTATTTCAAGGTTAGTGACACTGTTTGTGCAAGAGGAATGCAGATTTGACTAATTGCTAGGATCATATTGAAAAGAAAGACTGCAATATTTAAAGAAATCGTCTCAAGATGAAATCTTTAATTATAGAAAACTATTCAAATCATTAACTTCTACAGGACTCTAAAGGAAATAGAAAAACAAAACATATTGAGCAACAAGTTGTTTCATAGGGAACAACACCTTTAGAGTAAAAAGACAACACTACAAAATCATACTATCTAACAACAATTGAACACAAACAAAATAGTAGTGTATGATAATCTACAGGAAACAAAAGAAAGGAACATTGCCTCTTAATGGATTAACCACAACAAGTCTACTTCTATAACAATTCCAATAAACTTGATTCAAGACATAGCATTCAATTTAACAAATCATTAGCGAGAAATTAAAAAAAAAATACGCAAATGGAAATAGATGGAACAGGGAAATAAAATGCTAATTTTAATGATACAAGAGAAGATAATGTTGTTTCCAGGATCGGGCCCAAATCCATAATCGAACTGCCTCATGGGAAAATCAACACCGTAAACTAAATCTGAGTAATAAATACTTACATTCAAATTGCAGAGAAGCTAGTTACAATTAATGTAATCGCAAGTTTGATCTTGTGTCAAAAAATAATATTACAACTTGAACAACCCCTTTCAATGTTCAACACCAATTTTTATATCATAACAGTAAAAGATAAAGATCAAAGAATCTAATTTTAATAATTAACAATCCTAAGAATCTAAAGATTCTCAGGATACTTGTTTAAGTTACAAAGATCTTAATGCATCCGAAAAAATAGTTCTAGAAGTCATCCTCAACTAATTTGTTCAAAATAGGGTGTAATAGCTTTAGGCTTACGCAATATCCTTCGACAATTCCACAAAAAAGCATCAAATATCAATGTGCCAATATATTCATATCCAATAATGAGGATCCGTTCATTAGGAAATAGCACTTTATTGACCGAATTTGTTTAGAAAATAATAAAATGATAAATGTGTATAGAATACTACTAAAGTCGCTATTATACTAATTACCATAACTAAATTTCACAAAAGACTTTAGAAAATGATATGAAAACTAAGCAATAAGGCAAGGAAAATATGACAAATATGAGGGCCAACATCACCCCCCAACTAACCTTTTTGCATGACCTCATGCAAATATATGATTAGCATGTAGGACAGTCAAGGAGTAAGCTTCATAAGTGTCTTCTCCTCTATTCCCGAACCCATTTATTTTTTGGAGCTCTTGAAAAGCCACTAACTTACCTACTTATGATAAGTCATAATCAGATTTATAAAATTACTGGGAACCTAGATCAAGGGGCATCGATACCCACATCCTATCTAATGGCTACCTCTTTCTAACACCAGGTGAACAGAGTCTTCTATTCTAACCATAGCATACCAAAAGTTATGATAACCAAAAGGTTCTCTATTCTTGACTTCATTAGGTGATGTTTGCCATCTTTCCTTGGCTACATGAAGAGCCATATCTCTGATGTATTCCAAATATTCCATTCCTAAGTGCAAGAGATCATACTGGGTTTGCACAAGTGCAGGAGAAACACCAAGTTTCTTTATGAAAATGTTATGATGAATTTGTGTGCGAAAGCAGTTATTAGGTTCCCTTCTAACCCAAAGATCAAGGCCACGTTCTCGCCTATGTAAGGTATGATAAGCCTTTTCCAACTTAACCTGGTTCTTAGAAAATGACATAAAATCTTGAAATTGAATATCTCCAATGAAAGGGACAAGATTTTCTTCTACCTGCTCTTCTAAAAAGAAGTTATGCATATACAACTCACATAAAAAATACTGTGTATACTCATCTTGTTTTTGAGAAATAGAAATAAAATCCAATACATTTTCTAAACGCATGTAGTTTGTCCAGATTGTATAGCTTTCACTTTAAGAAACATATATCACTCAACAAAATATAAAGTATAATTTAGGGCTGAGGACCTACATGCCAAGGCATCTGAATAAATAGAGAAAATTTCCTTCATTTTCTCTGCAACTTTCTTAAGGCGGTCCTTTATATCCTGGACTTAGTTTTTAGATGCTCTTAGTTGTGCATAGGTCTCATCTTCTGTTGTTGTTAATGCTTTAAATTGTTGGAGCAACTCTTGACATTCCCTCCAAGGCACTACTTCTCCCTGATATCTTGCTATGGTATGGTATTGTTCCTCCATAGTTTGATGCAGGACTCTAATGGAGGCTTCTACAATCAAGGGAGTGTAGGGAAGAACCTCTTCCATTTGTACCCCTCTGTCATTAAAAGTAAATGGAAGATTAATCTAGTTTCCTATTTCAACAAGGGTAGGAGGAATGTCCATCACCTATACCTCAGGTTTAGTCTAGGTTCCTACTTTAGCAAAAACAAGAACAACGTTTGTCTGAGTGCTAGCTTCATTAAGGAAAAATACAACATCAATTTGAACTTCCATTTCCTGATTTTCTTGCTTTATTTTAGGCATCTTTACATAATATCCATGAAATTTATTTCTACCATGTAACCAATTCTTTAGTTGTTGTACTTTTCTTTCCATTTTCTTCTTTTATTCCTTTAATTTATCAATTTCATTATGAAATTTTCCTTTTCCTTTCTTTCTCCTAGGTTTAGTGCCTATGGTCATTTGAACAAGACTGCTAGCCAAGGCTGCTGGGAAAGAAACAACAACTACTATTTTGACTTCTTTGGCAATAGTTTCCTGAGTCAATTTGACTTTTGGTAAGCTTCCATCTTCCTTTGTCATTATATCAATACCAGATTCTAGGAGGTCTTTATCAGAAAAATCAATCTATGACAGCTAAAAAGCCAATGCTAAAATATCATTCTTCATCAATAAATTTTCAAAATACTATGGACTCATTCCCTCTAGAGAGGAAGGCTCTAGTGAAGTAGGAAAAGAGTCTTTAGAACACCCTTGGGATGAAAGAAATTTAGGATCATTATCTGAATCCAAGATAAGAATACATGCAGAACTGAAAGGAGAGGTTACAACTGAAAAATTCAGTGAATCTCTCTTGTCAAGAGGACTATCAGAATGGACTACAGTTCTTCTGTTGAAGTGGTTGTATCTTTTCCAAAAGTTGCAGTATCTAGTAAAATCTCTAGCCCTTCTAATGCTTGGGCCATTGTTGTCTCCTAATCCATCTGATCTGAAGATGATACATTTTGAGCTTATTTTTCTTCTGTTAGCTTCTTGGGAGGGTTCAAAGAATTCTGACCCTGCTTCACAAGTCTAGCAGACCTACTTCTCTTACACATTGAAGCTAAGACTAATGCCATTATTTTCTTCGCTCTACTGAGTTTCTTAGGTTTCATAATTTATATAGTTTCTTGTGAAATATTTTCTATCACAGGAGTTTAATTTAAGTTTTCCTCATTTTCTTCCTCTGGCTTCTCATTACTAGTTGGAATGTCCTTAGATGTTCCAACAATTGTTTCATCTTCTAGTGGTATCTCTTAACCAACATCACAGTTTCCAAGGAACTCTTCCCAATTCTGTTGAACTTTGCTAATACTTCTTATTACTAATAACTTAATGAGTCCATGGTGACTTACAACCGAATCTTGGTCCTTGAACATCCTTAATCTAGTAGCAATCTCATGCAATATTGAATTAAGAAAATATGGAGGGTTTAGAATTACCTTTTACCTTAGGAGTTCCATGATTTTAAGATGACACCCCCTTATCATTTCGTACCTTCCATCGCAGGTGATGCATCTCTAATCAATCCCTTCTTTTTCCTTCCATATCTTAGGTAATGAATTGGGGCTATACCACTTCCCTATTCTGATCAATTCTTCACCAGGATTTAAGGAAAAAGAGAGGTGTGTATCTCATACCACTTTTCTCCTTCCATAAAAAACCTTGTCACTTATTTTATTTCACTTTCACTTGTACCTATACATTTCTCACCATTGTCATGTCGTTGTCCAAACTCTTTGTAAATTCCAATGCCACCTCGTTGTCGAACCCTTGTAACCATTCAAAATAATCTACCCATCCAACTTAAATTAAGATGTGGCATACTTGTTCTAAAACTTGTAGTTGCATGGGTTTGTATCAGACTAAATTCCCACCAATTGTTAACTATTCAATAGGACGCGGTCTTGCAATTAGAAACAACATAATTCACAATGTAGAATGACAGTAAGCTTGTATTGAGTATAGCAGTTTTGATGACATGCAATGGTATTCAAAAATGTGAATTTCAATCATCTGTCAGTGATAACTCACTCTCCCAGTAAGAGCAAAGGTCGTCAGTCGTCGTTAATCAAATTTTGATAAGATGGAAGATTTGACACATTTTAAAAATAATGGTATATTAAGGTAGTGTAGTAAAGTGGCTAACAAAAGGAAAAATAGGAATCATGGTATTTCTATGACACGAGGAAATAATTAAAATTTTTACAACTCGTCACAGTAATGATAGCTTGATTTATTAAGACCCATAGAGGATGCAGACAAAATAAAAGCATGTGGAAATGTATACAAAAACTAGATGGATAGAAGTAATAGTTGTATCAAGTGCATCATTAGAGAAAGGAAGGGATATTAATGCAGAATATTGAATTTCTAGAAAATAAAAATAAAATAAAAAATAACATAAAAATAAAATGAAAAATAAATAAATAAAAAAATTCTAGCATGTAGAATTATAATGAAATACTCATAAAGAACCAAACATCACTACATTCTAGGAAGGTTTTGAGAATGTCCATAATAAATTTAGCAATTGTTGTTGTTTGAATTTTTAAGGAACAAAACAACCAAGCTATATTGTATTTTTTAGTTTTAGTCCAATACCAGAGGCATGTCCTTTACTGCCAGCAAGCCTCCATAGTCTAGAAAGGGTTTCCTTTTTAACCAATTGAGATCCCAGTGTCCCATTTACTAAAGAATTTTTCAAATTTTGTTGTTATGTATAATTTTTTAAAGTATTCACAGAAGGCCATTGTTCTGGCATGGTAACCAGTTAACAACAATGTCATTCACCAGAGCTAATGAGGTGAAAAATATGGCTCATGATGAGACCTCTTGTCCTTTGACTTAAGGCCAAAGTCCATCACCCTAGCTTGGTAACCATAAATGGTAATGTCACTCTAGTAGGTCCTATGATCATGGTAGGCCAACTTATGATGAGACCTCCTATCCTTTGTTAAATTGTAATATTTATTAATCTCAATAGATTTATTAGTAAATGGGGTGGCATGTCAACTCCTTAAGAGTTAGGGATGGTATAAGAAGTATTATAGTAATTAATTTTCTATCTTTCTAATTTTGTCCTCAAAAAATTTGGGTCTTTTATTATTACAAGATTGGAATTAAAATATATTCTATAAGTGGTGATGAAAGGAATGCAGTATAAGTATTTTTATAATTTTTCTACGATTCTAAAAAGGATTAAAAATCATGGAAATTTCAAAATTTTGATAATTATTTCTCATAAAAGATTCTCTAATGATAACCATAAAGCCAATTAGTTTTCCACCATCATATGGTAAGGCATCTAAGAAAATGTTCCTTTCCTTAAATAAATAAAGATATAACTAAGCTAGGAAATAATAGTTGCATGTTAAAAATCAGTGGTTGTATTTAAAGGAAACAACACTGTGACTAATGAAACACCAACATAATGAAGGAAAAAGAAGTTGTGACAGAGGAAACAACAACTATGATGGAGGAAATAGTGGTTGCGACAAGGGAAACAACAATTGTCACTGATGAAACAACAATAGTGACTAAGAAAACAACAACTATGACTAACGAAACAATGACTGTGACTAAGGAAACAAGATCTGTGATTGAGGAAAGAACGACTACACAAAGGAAACAAAAACCATGAGGAAAAAAGTGTTGTGACTAAGGAAACAACAACTATGATAAAAAAATTAACGATTATTTATTTTTATTTATTTGTTTTACTCTATATATATATATATATATATATAATATATATATATATATATATATATATATATATATATATATATATATATATATATATATATTATTTACATTATGTACAAACCAAAGAAAATTTCTTAAAAAGATTTACCTAGTTGTTTCCATGGGGGAATTTCCCCAGTCATCTACAACCTGCAAATTGGCATCATTATTACTTTTGTGAAGGAAATATTCTTGGGTGAGTGGCTGATGGTACAAACAGAGTCGATTCCCATTAGCAAGTAATGAAATTCCATAATTATCAATTGTGGCAAGGAATATCATTCCATAGTCATAAATCTTGGTAATTTTCTAAGGACCAAGTCACCTTGTTTGAAGTTTACTTGGAAAGTCTTGGAATCTTGAGTCATATAGCAACACCCAATCTCCTTTCTGAACATTTTTATTTTTAATCAACCTAACATGTCATTTATCTCTCTACATTTGTATTATGATAGTGTGTTGTAAAGCAAGAAGATGTATTTCATCTAATTTTAAGTGTTGTTTCAATGCTTCTCTGAGGTCCAATCTGACTTCCTTGGCAGTTTTGAGAGTCTTAACTTCAAATTCTATTGGAAAATGAGTTCCTTGCCAAAAACAAGCTGATAAAGTGAATAGCCAGTGTTATTAGGCTAGGTTATCTGATAAGCCCATAAGGCTTTTGGAAGCTTGGCAACCCAATCTCGACGATTTGTAGATATTGTTTTGGTTAAAATTGTATTACTGCCTTCTATTTTCCCATTCACCTACAGATGATAACGAGAAGTGACTATGTGTTTAATATGATAATTTTGCAGCATGGTTGAAATTTTATGAGTAGTGAACTATTATCCTTCTTTTGTTACAAGCTCCTGAGGCATCCCATATTGAACAAATAGTTCGAACAAAAAATTGATGACTACTTCTTTTGTGGCCCTTGGGAGTGCTTTCACTTCGACCCATTTGGTAACATAATCTGTACATACCAGAATATATGCTTTCTGATTTTGGGTAGATTAAAGGGACCTACAAAGACTATTTCCCATCTCTCGAATGGTTCCAATTGAATTTGCAGTTGGAGGGGAATTTACTCAGAGTCAATGGGATGACCCATCCTCTGACAGCTATCGCAACTCTCGACCTATTTCATTACATCTTTAAATATTGTGGGCCAAAAATATCCCATCTATAATGCCTTGTGTCCAGTTCTCCGATTAGAAAAGTTACACCCATAATGCTCATCATGGCAAGCACTAAGGATATCATACATTTCATCTTCTCTGACACATCTTCGAATTTGAAGATCATCCCCTATATGAAAAAGGTAACCGTCCATCTACGAAAAGCATGCACTGCACTGGATAATAAGCTTGTTTTCCTGAGATGACAAATATGATGGTAATTTTTTGGTTTCCAGATAATTTACTATATCAACATACTAGGGTGTTTTAATAGTTACAATAAGAAAATGTTCATCTGGGAATTGGTCTTCAACTGGTGAAGAATCAACTATAGCTGAAACTCTTGACAAAAACTCTGCAACAAGGTTTTCTTTTCCTAGATGATCTTTTATGGTAATGTCAAACTCTTACAACAACAATAACCAATGATTTATTCTACCATTGGTAATAGGTTTGTTAGATAAATAACGAATGGCAAAATGATCAATGTATAGAAAATTGGATATCCTATTATGTAATGACAAAATTTATTTATGGCACAAATAACAACTAAAACTTAATTTTTTGTCATACTATAATGAACTCAGCCAATGTAAGGTTCTTTCTAATGTAATAAATGGCATAAGGATTTTTATCCTCTTCTTATCTGAGGACTGCTCCTATCATTGTATATAATGCATCCGAGGATATATGAAATGGGAAATTCAATTATTTTCCTCGCAACACAAAATTTGTTGAAACCATCCTCTTTAGATCTACAAAAGTAGTATCACATTTATTAGTCCATTCAAATTCCACATATCCAGTCAATACTATTGTAAATAATACTGAGAGGGGGGTGAATTAGTATTATCATATCAATAATTTTATTTCCCAAATAGATTTATATATGCTACTTAAGTGAAGTGAACTAGTGTGTACACGCAACTGTGATTAAATAAACCAACGTATATCCAGAGAACTTGTGAAATAGACAATTTATCATGTGTTGATCTTAAACCAATACATCAGTAACTTATTAGGCAATTCAGTAAAAGAAAAATAAAGCATCACACATAAAAAACACACATGAACACCAATATTTAAGGTTGAAACCCAATGTAGGCGAAAACCATCTACTGATATCGTCTCTATCTTCTTTTAATAATAACAAAATCTAGTTACAATCTTGTACTGGTGCAGACTCATACTAGTACGCAAGCACCCACTTGCAAAAGGCTACAACCTTCTCTTGTTTTCCAGCTTCTACTGGAAGGGGGTTGCAACCCCTTAGCTCTTGTACTAGCCAATATGTTTAGTATTACGTAAGCATTGACCTACAGAAGGCTATGACCTTCTTTCTTTTTCTAGGGACCACGTTTCATAAATTTTTAGAATGGATACTCTTGGAACACAACACCACAATCTGAAGGCCACGTTTCATCAAATTCTCATATTGTTCCCATTAACAACATTGAAGATCAAAATATTAACTATAATACAACATAAAATACATCTACATCAACCATCACTGGAACTCAATCATCACTCTTTGAATTAGCCACAACTCAATCAGTTATTGACAACCACTAAACCTCTGGCATAAGTGAATCGTTCATTCATACTTAATCAACATCAACCAATCAACTAAAATAGATAGATAATTGTAACCAGTACATAGATATGAACCCATAACACTACATCATCATTCAAAACCAGCTGTAACCTCAAAACCATGCATCTGAGTGTATACGCTACTTGGCTAAACCCAAACTACATGTATGCACTACTTCCTTTATCCCAACCTCCATATATCTCTAAAGATACTGAATCATAAAACTTATGAACCACAAACTATACCAATCAGTGACATTCTAAAGATGTACTATCATATTACCGAGTTCTAAACAGATAGAAACAAGGATCACCATTCCTTCTCAATCAATCAATCAATCAATCAATCAATTACACTCAATTTCCTTATATATTTAGTTCTACTTTCATATCTAAGAAGACATCATTGACAAACAGCAATAAAATTGTAGTACTGATTTGATAGATCAATCATCCTTGAACATAAAGCTTTTCTTTTGCATACGCTACTTGAAACAGTCGAACCAGCATGCATATGCAACTTCACCAAAGTGAACCGGTGTATAGATCTGCAAATACTTAGTTATAACTTCATTGCACTTCCTGACTTCAGACATACCCAGATCATCATATATAAGGGATAAACTATGTGTTAGCAATCAGATCTATCCCATCCATTATTAGATCACATAATGATAAGTCATTATGATCTTGATCCATCATTAGATCTCATCACAATCAATCAATCTGAGCATTCAGAACACAGTCACCAGAACACAAAGCATAAATCAGAACTTTGCATCAATGACCAAAACCAACTGCAACTTCAAAACCATAGTTCATAAGGTATATGCTACTTCGATGTGTCGAACCAGCATGTATATGTGGTTTTACCGAAGTGAAATAGTGTACATATCTGCAAATACTAACTTAAAACTTCACAGTTATTCCAGACTTGAATCAACCCAGATCATAACATTTATAGAGTAAAACATGCATCGCTATTCAAATCTAGATTGTCCATGATCAAAACACATAATGATAATTCATTTCATGCTTTATGATACCGCTCCATCATCCATCATCAAGCACGTAGGTGCACCTTAGTTCAGATTAAGCAAAGCATCAGAAGCTCATAACCTATATATATGATCTAACACTTCATAAGATATTCAATACTTGCACACCTGGCCTTATGATCATCTCCTCTTTATATAGCTTTAGGCACTTTGTCAATACGTTGGACCAAAACCACTTAGGACCATTACCTTGGACAAAATACCTAGGGTCAATACCATAGACCAAATACCTTTATTTTCCATCCCATATGCACTTTTTTTTCTGTGAAAGTGTGTGTATGCGTACACGCTCTTTTTGATTTGTGTTACCACATGTATACACTATTTTTACAAAGTGAACCAGTGTATACCTCTCTTTCTTCAACCTCTAGAGTCTGACCTGTAATCCTTTGTTGTTAACTTGTTGCACTATGAATTGTAATCTGTGTGAGTTTCCATCAAGGATAAAACCTGTATCATAATGCCAACAATCTCCCCCTTTAGACTTGATGGTAATAACAACACCAAGAAACTCTCCCCCTTTGATATCAAGGGCAAAGGGTGGACCAAGATATTCTCCCCTTTTGATATACATTATGTTGTCCATGCTCCCCCTGAGTACATGCTAAATTCTTTGATTAAGCTCCCCTTTTGTACGTGCTAAGATGCACTAAACCATCCATGCGAGGTCCATGCTCCCCGTGAGCATATGTAGAGTTTACAAAAAAATATTTTTCAAAAGAATAACATGACTCTCTAACTCGAATAAGTGAGTATGACCTTCCTATCACCAATGAATCATACATACATCAATCTCCCAACCAATTGGGGATACACCAAATTTGACTCATCCACCCAACCAAATCGGGATATACCAATTATTTATACATGACAAAAATACAATAAATATTACATCATCCATCCCATGCAAAGTGGGGATACAAATTACATCATTTGTCCAATAGGACTCATTCAAATGTATGAGAAGTCATATCACACCCTAGAATTTTACATGACTTAAGAAACAAATGGTATGAATATCTGAAGCCATAGCTAGACTCAACAACCATAATGCCAACAATGCAGAATGTGAGTAAAGGCTAATGCTCCCCCTAAAGCTGTGCTACTTGTGCATTATTAACAAGTCATTTAATCAAGGCATATTTGTCAGTCAGATAAAAATTTAGAATGTAATCATCAACATCAAATAGAGCACCCATATCAGAGTCAGACCCATTATTTTTCCAGTCAGAAAAACATACATGCTCCTTCAGCCATTAAAACCTGCATGTATGTGCAACTATACTTCATGAAACACATGTATAATAACCTTCTTCTGAGAAACTAGATTTTAACAACAAGATGATGCAACAACTACTCCCAGATTTTGACTGAGATATTCAAATGTTTCTCTGGGTAGTGATTTAGTGAATATATCAACAACTTGTTCTTTGGAGGAAACATACTCCAATTAGACCTTTTGTTCAAGTACTTGTTCTCATAAAAAATCGTACTTGATGGGTATGTGCTTGGTCCTGGAATGCATGACTGGATTCTTTGAAATACTAATGGCACTTGTATTATCACATAGAATGGAGATGGGTGGAGTACATGTGATCTAAATGTCTTGAAAATTTTGCATCATCCAAAGTAATTGTGTGCAGCAAGATGCAACAGTCACATATTCTGCTTCAGCTGTAGATAAAGCAATTGAACTTTGTTTCTTGTTGAACCAAGGCACTAGCCTGGAACCCATATAGAATGCACCACCACTAGTGCTTTTTCTATTATCAACACTTCCTTCCCAATCTGCATCTGTAAATGCATGAAGAGTAAGATCTGCATCTCTAGGATACCATAGTCCAAATTCTTGAGTTCCTTGAAGATATTTTAAAATTATTTTGACTTATTGAAGGCATGATTCCTTTGTATTTGCGTGGAATCTTCCAAATATTCCTATTGGTACCTATTAGATAAAGCAGACTATCAATCATGGATATGTAAGTTGGTTGATGTACTGCTGCTGATTCATCATTTGAGCTGAGACTGCATCCTCTTACCATTACGGCACATACAAGTTTAGAATCTTCCATTTCGTACCTTTTCAAGATTTGTTTGAGATATTTGTTTTGTGAAATAAAAATACCATCTTTAGTTTGTTGAACTTGTAGACCAAGAAAATAGGTAAGTTCACCAAGCAAGGACATTTCAAATTCTGCTGCATTACTAAAACAAAATTCTGACTCATGGATTCTTCATTGCTACCAACAATGATATCATCAACATAAACAATAATAATTAGCAATTTATTAGTTTCAATCTTTGTATATAGATTGCTATCTATAGAACCTTTTATAAAACCTTGTTGGTGTAGATATTTGTCAAGGCAGTAATACTAGGCCCTTTGAGCCTGTTCCAGACCATAGAGAGCCTTTTTGAATCTGCATACAAGTTTTGCATCATTTAAAATAATGAATCCTTCTGGATATTCAATATAAACTTCTTCTTCTAAATATCCATTAAGGAAGGTTTATTTTACATCCATTTGGTATACTTTGAATTTTAGAAAGCTGGAAAGAGAAAGAAACATCCTTATGGCTTTAAGTCTCGCAACAGGTGCAAAATGTTCTTTAAAATCTATACCTCCTTGTTGAGCATACCATTTACAAACAAGTTTGGCCTTGTTTCTAATCACTTCTCCATTTTCATTTAGCTTTTTCTTTAATACCCATTTATTTACTATAATATTTTTATCATGAGGTCTAGGAACTAATTCCCAAGTATCATTCTTTTCAATTTTCTCAAGTTCTTCATCCATGGCCTTGACCCAACATTCATATTTGCATGCTTCATTTACATTTTGAGGTTCAGTGGAGGATAGTAGAGCTAGATAGCTTGGGGTCCTTGTAATAGTTCTTCTTGTCTGTACACTTGCCTCCTTTTCCCCTAAAATTTGAGTTTCTAGATGTTTTTTGTCAACATACCTAGACAGAGTCTTTTCTTCTACCATTATATCTTATTTTGGTGCTTCATCGGTTTCTTCTTCAATATAATTTTTATTTGATGTGGGAAAGTAATCCCCATATTCCTCATTGTCATAATCTTATATTGATTTTATCAACTTTGAATTTCTGCATGCTTCATCCACTACAACATCAATTCTTTCAACAATTTTCCTGAGTCTTTTATTATAACATTTATATCCTTTACTTCTAGAAGAATAACCAAGAAGAATACCTTCATCTGCTCTGTGTTCAAACTTACCAAGTTTTTCATCAATCCTTTTGATAAAAATTTTGCTTCTAAAAACAGTAAAGTATTTTATAGTAGGAGTCTTACCATACCAAAGTTCATGTGGAGTTTTAGTGCTATTTACCCAAACATTTTATTTGTCGATAATAGTCACAATAGTGAATGTAGCTTCACCCCAAAAGGTTGCAGGAGTTCCAAATTCATCTAGCATAGCTTGAGCCATTTGTTGAATTGTTATGTTCATCCTTTCTACCACACCATTTTGCTGAGGACTTCTTGTGGTGGAGAATTGCCTTTTTATTCCATGTTGTTCACAAACGTCAAAGAATTCATTCGATATAAATTCCCCTCCTTGATCAGATCTGAGGCATTTGATTTTCGATCTGATTCATTTTCAACCAAGTATTTGAAGGCTTGGAACTTTTCAAATGCTTCATCTTTATTCTTTAGAAGACCTATCCAACACATTATGGAAAAATCATCAATGAACAAAATATTCTTCTCCATGAGGTGACTTTTTCCATATTAGTCCACATAAAGCAGTATGGACAAGTTCAAGAAGCTTACTAGCTGGCCACTCCTTTTCCATGAAGTGAACTCTAGTTTTCTGATGCAAGAGCATTCAACCCAAGAGAAAATCATTGTAATTAAGTAGAAATAGGGGGTCATGTTTTAGAGAAGTTAGTTTCCAAAGTCTCAAAATTAATGTAATATTTAGGACTTTAAGGAATTAATTAGATAATGAAAGGAAGTTGTAAATGCTCTCGAATAAATGAGAATATGAGTGGGAAATAATGACAAAAGAATTTAAAGTCAATTAGGACTCTTTAAAATAGTTCCATGATTTGAGGAACTAAGGAGAGCTCTTAAAAATTAAATGGAGATTATAAGTGGATGTAGAGGATAGAGGATTTAGGATTCAGTTCAATAGATTTAGGAGTCGAACTAGGATTAGTTCAATGAACCTTTATGCGGTAAATGTAAGCCTACGGGAAAAGTAGAGAAGGAGGCCATGATATTCAAGAACAAGCCTGTGTGAGACACAAAGTCTCGGATATGTAATTTCCTATTTATATTTATATATATAGATGTTTATTCCTGACTGTGTTAGTGTGTTGAAGAGTATTTCATGAATGAACTACTTGTGAATTCATAGGCTCTATAACAGGTTGCAAATAGGATTCTGAAGGATGAAAAGGAAGAGAATGCTTTAGAGGAATCATGAATGGATCCTTGAATCTAATTAATGAAACAGAGGGAAGCTCTGGGGTGAAATAGCGAATTGAGATTTCACAAAAGAGTAAAGCTCAGAGGTACTTGAGCAGCGGAAGAAAAAGGCAGAGTTCAGAAGAACTACGCAAGAGAAGAGAGATTTGGAGGACCATAATGGGTCGTTGAATCCATTAGAGGGATTAGAGCCAAGCTCAAGAGGAATTGTGCAGTAAAACAATAGAAAGGCTGAAACCTTTGAAGAAGAGAAAAACCATAGAAGAACTGAAGACTTAGCGTAAGAACTAAGTAAAAAGGAGGAGTGAAGGAGTAAAGTGTCAGTGCTCAGCAGTTGTTGGATTTGGAAGATCAATGGTCTAGATGATGTTACTGAGGAGAAAAGAGAAATATCACATCGACAAATTTCATTACACAGTTAAGTCCCGCAAGTGAAAAACCCAGCTTACACTAAGAATCGATGTAAAACATGGTCGGATTTGAAATCTAGACTTGAAATCCTATAAAGAGTGGCCTATACCCATATCAAGTCCATAAGGATATCAGATCGGCACATGGAAGTGGAAGGGGCCTGAACTTGAGGTTGAGTGAAATGCGATCGCGTGAGTTAATCACAAATGCAGATCATGGACTAGATCGATGGTCACGATTTGATTGCTAATTCACAATTAGAGTAGTTAAGGACTAGTGATTATTGGAATGTCAATGCGCCAATAGTGATAAAGCGACGATCGACGATTAGAGGGTTTGGAGATCAGAGTTGCAGAAAGGGTCGGAATGAAGAGTGGACTCGACGGATATATAGATCCGAGTGAATTGTTTTTGAAGTCCAAACAAAGGGTTCGGGTGGGGTTTTCCTTTGTATTTGTGAAAGTGTTGTGTTGACCCTTTTGAGGCTAGAACATATGTTAACTATTCCAATAGTGACATGTTGGAGTAGGAGAAGTGGTGAGGCATATATGTATGTATGACCTGCGGAAGAGCCAATAGCGATTGTGATAGGGGTAGCCTTGGGAAATGTGTAGAAGTCGTACACAGGTGGAAAAGGATATGTTTTCATAGTTTTCCTTCGTAAAAGGTGTATAAAGAAAAAGAGTGTCAATAGAGTATTTCATGCGATAAAACATATGTAACAAATGCATTAAAGCGGAAGGTTACATATATACAGGCATTAAAGGGGTTATGAAGGTTTAAAGGTCCTAATAGGAAGGATTAATGAAAGGATTTAATCAAAGTCTTATAAGAAGGCTTAAGGGTTGATAAAGTTCCGATAAGAGGTATTAGGTGGGTTGACTGAGTTTCAATATAAAGGAATGGATAAAGAGGCCTTAACCATTTGATAGTTGAAGATTTGACTCCTTTGTGAGTTAAATTTATGGGATAATGTAGTCTATGCATTTATATGCATACTATGGGTGTAAGCAGGGGTAGCCCTGCATCATTAGTGGTATCAGAGGTGGTTTATAATTAAAACCATTGGAGTTAAATAGAACAAAGAAATTATATGTGAAAGAATTAAAAATCAGTTATGTGTTAAGGTGTTTATGCAGGCAAGGAAGGATCATATTCTAATCTAACAGAAGGAAGGCACACAAAGGTGATGTGTAGCAAAACTTGACATTACAAGAGACAGAGGAAATCCATTCAAAGTACATGTGGAATGGTGAAACAAGATCATGTTGAGATCTTGAAAGTGAGGTAATATGTTCTGTTTTAAATTGAGAATGTGTGCTTTTACACTATTGCACAAGTGTCAGCCAGAGAAGCTGTGAGAGGAGAAATAGATGTGTTCTTAAAGACAGAGTAATGAAAACACTCTGATGGAGAAGTGGTAGTGAACCTCAAGAATACAACAAGAGATTGGACAAAGAGGACAACTGAAGTGTTCCCAAGAGAGAGTGGGAGATTTCAGAAGCCTAGAAGGAGAAAAGGTGTTGCTCAAGAGGAGGTTCCAGATAGAGGACTCGTGCTTACCAAAATATTGAGTGAGGAGAGCTTAGTGAGGTAAGATTGCAACAAGGAGGACTGATGAGTGAGGAGCTCATGAAGAAAGAGGAGAAGAATATGACTACTTATAGTCATAACAGAGGTTCATAGAGAATCCATAGCAAAATAAAGATGAGGAAAGAGGATGCCAAGGAAAATGGCAAGAGGATGAGTCAAGAGGAAATTAACAAGGAGATTGTAGATTTAAAATAACAACTCGATACATTAAGGAGAATACTTGAGGAAAGCCAAAGACTAGGTTGGGTCTGGAGGAAGAAGCCAATGAAGTGGCATAATTTGCAGATAAGACTACAACAGAGGCAAGTAAGGTGTTTGATGGAAGAACTCAAAGAAGTTGAGTTGGAAATGTAAGAGTAAATTTGTAAAACAGAACAGGGAGGAATTCTGGGAGAAAGTGAAGATGAAGACTAGAAGACTGAAACTTCAAGTGAGGGAAAAGGGTCACATGGTTTTAAATCTAAAAATTTGTGTATGTTTGCAAGTGAAAAATGTAAAGAAGGACAATTTACTGATATTGTCATAAAGGAGAAAGAAGACAAGAAAATTCAATTTTTTTTCTAGAAGAAGGTGAGATAGATAGGTCTCATATGCAATTGGGGAAATATATCAAGCAACTAAGGCTTGAAGAGAGTGAAGAGGAGACCATAGAAGAATTTATAAATCATATGAACGATTTAGAACAACAAGGAGATATGATGGTTGAACCATCAAGTGGGACCATAGGGTCTTATGTTTTTAAGATTGATAGTTTGCCTCTAGATGCAACACAAATACAAGAGAATGTTAATGTAGATGGTGAGACAAGGATAGCTCTTGGAGAAGATAAACAGTAAGAGACTGAAGGAAAACTTGAAGAAGAGACTATGTTAGCTAAAAACATAGTAAACAATCATCAATCCACCATGATGATAAGCATAATGGAAATAACCATGGAAGATGTTGAGATAGTCAGAAAAAGAGAAGGACATCTACTGAAAGATATTAAGGAAGAAAAATTCTATGCAAAATACTTAGCAAGGGAGAAATGACATCTGATGATTTATTAATAACAAAGGAAGGTATGGAAAACTGTGTAAAATTTCCAAAATCTACTCCAATTTAAATTATTGAGTTATATAGAAAATTAGATTTTCAAAGAAGAGAGTTGGAAAAACAAAGAATAGATTTTCAAGATGGACTATCAGAAAAGGAAGACAAGAGAATTTTCATGAATGATAATCATAAAAAAAAGAGATAGGTATGAAAATTCAAGAAATTGACACTGCAAAGGAAGGATTTCAATATAGTGGACAACAGCAGGAAGACGTCATTAGAGCAAATGATGTGGAGGAGAGACTAGTTGAGAGTCTCATGAGTTCTTTTGAGAATTCAAAACAACATATTGATGTGCTGATAGAGGAGAAAGAAACATCACAACAAACTGAATTGTTTCCAAAGGAAGATAAGGCACACAAGCCTTATATTTTTAATTTTAACAAGTGTTTTGTGAGTGCAGGTTTTGTTGCAGATGCTGAAGGAAATTTGGAACAAATGAACAACCAAATAAATATGAAAGGAGAAGGTTTTGTGGAATTATTTAATCCATGGAAAAAAAATGCTAAATTGTTGGAGAGAATGTTGGAAAGTCATGATTCAATGCATACATAAATAATCATGAAAGAGGTAATGATGAAAGGGATGCAGTAAGCATAGAAAGCAAAGAAAAATTTGGAGCAAGCAAAGCAAAAGTTGGAGCAAGCAAAACAAAATAAGAATAAAAAGTAATCCAACAGCTACGAAGTAAAAGTAACCAACAATAGTTTGAAGAGTTAGTGGACAACAACAAGAACCTGAAACAAAGAGAAAGAGGAAAAAGTAAGTGGTGTTAGAAAATAATAAATTACAGAGCAATGGAACACATAAAATATTGTATAAATATAAAGATAGAAAACGCATAAAATAAGAGAGACAAAGATATATGTGGTTCACCCAATTTGGGATACGTCCACAGAGAAACAACCAGTCCTTCTTTTATTATATTATCCATCAAATTGAAGAGATAAAACCTACAACAAATCCGCTATAAATCTCTCTTTGCTCTCAATCTCCTCTCTTTTCCTCACTCAGAATACAGATATATATAGGTGCAATACAATTCCCTCATATATAGTGAGGGGTTTCCTTCTAGTGCAAAAATTCCTAAACTAAACATAACTTCTACCGTCAAATCATCCGCCTAATGAAAATCCCAGATTGGCTACAAATTACTAGACTTTTTCAAGGCAATTTTACATCTATTTTTAGCTTTGGGGGCGCTGCCCCCGAACCCCTGCCGGGGGACTTTTGGCCACTGGACCCTCGTGAGGGGGACAAGTCCCCCCTACACCCCCTATGTGTAGGGGTGTACAATCTTCCTGGGGTATACATCCGGCTGAAACCTTTGAATACAGAAGATAATCACGCTCCACACCCAACAATCTCCCACTTGGAGACTGATTATAGCAACTCCACCGCTACTTCATTTTCTAGACAATGACTGCAATTTGGACTTGGTTGTTTCTCATCTTCTTCATCATACTTGAAGACCAATTGAAACTGAGCAGATTCTCAGTTTCTCACTGGTTACAATTTTGTTAACATATCTATAAGATTCTGGCTAGTGTGTGTCTTTTCCATCTTCAATTGTCCATCTTCCGATGCTAACCATATGAAATGGTACTTGAGCTGTATATGTTTAGTATTGGAATGAAATGAAGAGTTATTTGCAAGATTTATGGCACTTTGGTTGTCACTATATAACCTATCTAACTCCTGCTTCTTACCCAATTCATCCAGAAACCTTTGTAACCAAATCATTTCTTTACTAGCCTCTGTAGCAGCAACATACTCTGCTTCTGTTGTTGAGAGTGCAACAACACTTTGTAGTTTCCAGACCCAGCTAACAGTTGTTCCACTTATAGTAAACACATACCCTATTGCGCTCCTCTTTTTATCTCTATCACCCACCATATCTGCATCAACATATCGCTGTAGAGAAATGTTTGAACCACCAAAGCATAATGCTTGATTTTTGGTACCTCTCAAATACCTGAGAATCCACTTCACCACCATCCAATGCTCTTTTCCTAGATTGTTCATGTACCTGCTTACAACTCCCACTGCATGTGCAATATCAGGCCTTGTGCACACCATTGCATACATTAGGCTTCCAACTGCTGATGCATATGGAACTTTAGACATATGAACCATTTCTTCCTGAGTCTTGGGACACTCATCCTTACTTAATTTGAAATGGTTAGCCAAAGTTATACTAACTGGTTTTTCATTCTATATATTAAACCTTTTCAACACCTTTTCTATGTACTCACTTTGAGACAATGTTAATTGCGATTCTTCCTGTCTCTAGTTATTCTCATACTAAGGATTTTTTTTGCAACACCCAAATCCTTCATTGCAAATGAGTTTGCCAATTTCCTTTTGAGCACATTTATTTCCTGCATGTTATAACCTGCAACAAGCATGTCATTTACATACAATAACAATATAATATAACTGCCATCATTTTTCCTTTTGAGATAAACACAATGATCAGACTGACATCTAGTATAACCTTGTTCAGACATAAACCTATCAAATTTTAGATACCACTGCCTTGGAGCCTGTTTTAAGCCATAAAAGCTCTTCTTCAACCTACACACTAGTTTCTTCTTCCCTTTTACCTCACATCCTTGTGGTCATTGCATATATATCTCTTCCTCCAAATCCCCATGGAGAAAGGTTGTATTTACATCTAACTGCTCAAAATTCAAATCTTCAACTACTACTAGACTTAAAATAGTTATTATCAAAGTCATTTTAACAACAGGAGAAAATATTTCATCAAAATCAATACCTTTGTTCTGTGCAAACCACTTCACCACAAGTCTAGCTTTGTACCTCTCTTTTCCTCCATCTTCTTCCTTCAACTTGTAAACCCATTTATTCTGCAGTGCTATTTTACCTGCAGGCAACCTGATTAAGTTCCAAGTCTAGTTATGTGCTAAGGAGTCCATCTCATCTTTCATGGCTTGCTCCCACTTCTTCCTGGTTTCTACCTACACTGCTTCTTCATAACATTCTGGTTCACCAGAATCAGTCAACAATACATAATATAATGAAGGAGAGTATCGTTCAGTGGGTCTACTCATCCTAGTAGATCTTCTAACACGACTTTCAGGTGTTTGAAGTGCTTGTTGCTATTGTGGTTGTTGTTCTGGCTGTTGATCATTATGATTTTCAAGCGCCATCACTTTTTCTGTGATCTCGTCAAGCACTGCGTATTCTTTGTTTTCTTTTTCATGTTTCTTTTCCTGCAGCTAATCCTTATACAAAACCTTTTCACTGAATATGACATCTATGCTCCTAGTGATTTAATGTTTTTCATAATCGTAATAGTGATAAACAAAGTCATTAATACCATATACAATAAAGGTACATTTCTTTGATTTTGCCTCAAGCTTTGTTCTATTTTCTTTGTTAACGTGGACAAAGGCTTCACAACCAAAAGTCTTTAAAAAAGAGTAGTTTACCTTTTTACCTGTCCATGCCTCCTCTAGAATACCACCATCCAAGGAACTTGAAGGCCCTCTCTTTATTAGATAAACAGTAGTATATACAACATCTTCCCAAAATTGTAAAGGAAATCCTGCATGTAATCTCATGCTCCTTGCACACTCCATGATTTTCTTGTTCATCCTTTCTGACACGCCATTTTCTTCTGGTGTTCCTGGAACTGTCTTCTCTCTACGAATTCCATTCTCTGAAAAATACCTATCAAACTCTTTGTTGCAATATTCACCTCTATTATCTGATCTGAGACACTTCAACCTTTTCCCTGTCTCATTTTCAACCAAAGCTTTCCATTTCCTGAAAGTATCAAAGACATCATACTTATTTC
The DNA here is from genome assembly GCA_000404065.3 of Pinus taeda. Taxonomy (NCBI): domain Eukaryota; kingdom Viridiplantae; phylum Streptophyta; class Pinopsida; order Pinales; family Pinaceae; genus Pinus; species Pinus taeda. The sequence continues at coordinate 51,466 of APFE031202770.1, read as the reverse complement.
AAATACAATAAATCTAGGTTTTTCTGGTTGCATCATTAATAAAAGTAACATAATAATGAGAGGCACCAAGAGATGATACCCAAGCAGGTCCCCATACATCTGTATGCACAAGCTCTAAATTTTCGCTCTTATTTTCTTTGCCAACTCTAAGGAATTTGACTCTCTTATGTTTTCGATAAGCATAATTCTCACTAAATTTTAAATCAACATGCTTCAAACCTGGCAACAAATTTCTTGAGTGAAGAATTTGCATCCCCTTCTCACTCATGTGTCTGAGGCTATGATGCCACAATGTTGTATCTTCTCCTGCAGAAGTTAAAGCATTAGCAAAATTAGAAATACCATTGCATACATACAATGTACCAACCTTTCCTCCTTTCGCTATTGCCAGGGATCCTTTAGTGACCTTCCAGGTTTTATCTATGAAAATAGTCAAGCAACCTTCAGCTCCCAACTGCCCTATTGAAATTATATTTTTCTTTAGATTTGGATCATGCCTTACCTCCTTCAATAGCCATTGATTTCCATTCTACTGTTTTATGAAAGTTGTACCCATTCCAACAATTTTACAGGGTTTATCATCACCCAATCGAACCTATCCAAAATCTCCTTGAACATAATCATGAAAATGTTTCTTATCAGGTGTGGCATGGAATGAGGCCCCTAAATCTACCACCCATGAATCAATAATATTTTTTTAATGAAAGAATCAAAGCATCTTGCAACACATCACCTATTACATTTTCTTCATGATTAGTTTCTTGCTGCATGTTTCCTTATTTTCCCTTCCAAGGCTTGCAGTCTTTCTTCCCTCATTTCTAGCACACTATCCCTGATTTGGACTTGGATCTACCTTTTCTTGACTTACTACAATATCCTGGGCTCTTTCCTCTTTCCATTTTTATTCCCCTAGTCTCTGTAGTCAAAGCATTACCTGATGTCTCACCGAAGCTTTTCTATCACATTTCCTCGCTAAGGATTGAACCGACAACATCATCAAACTTTAAAGTACTAGATCCAAATACAAAGTTACTAACGGCCATAACTAAACCATTCCAACTTTCTGGCAATGAGAATAGAAATAACATAGCCCTAACTTCATCATCAAAATTTACCCCTACAGAACATAACTTACTTGTAGCTGTATTAAAATCATTTAAATGATCAGCAATAGATCCACCTTCTGACATCTTCATATTAAATAAACACTTCATAAGAAATACCTTATTTGAGGCTGATGTTTTTTCATATAGTTTGGCCAATGTCGACATTAAACCCTCTGTTGTTGTTTCCTTTGAAATATTAAACACTACCGACGCTGCTAGGCACAACTGTGTTGTTCTAAGTGCCTTTCTTCGAGAATATTCCATTCTGTGTCTATCATACTCGTCGGATTCTTTGTCTTTCCGCTCAATGGTAGGTATAGATCTCTCTGATACAGATAATCTTCCATTTGCATCTTCCACGACTGGTAGTTTTCGCTGTTGAATTTTTCGACCCTAAACCTACCATCTTCCGCAATTTCTCCTACTCAAACGAGGAATCCTTCTCTCCTGTGAGTTTATCAGCCAAATATACCTTCCGCTCTAATACCAATTGTTAGAAAATTATATATTACAGAGGAATAGAACACATAAAATATTGCAGAAATATAAACACAGAAAAACGCATAAAACAAGAGAAACACAGATATATGTGGTTCACCCAGTTTGGGCTATGTCCATGGAGAAACAGTCAGTCCTTCTTTTATTATACTATCCAACAAACTGAAGAGATACAACCTACAACAGATGCGCTGCAACTCCCTCTTCACTCTCAATCTCCTCACTTTCCCTCACTCAAAATACAGATATATATAAGCACAATAAAATTCCCTTATATATAGTGAGGGGTCGCCTTCTAAGGAAAAAACCCTAAAGTAAACATAACTTCTACTGACAAATCATCTGCCTAATGAATGGCTCAGATTGACTAGAAATTAGTAGACTTTTACAAGGCAATTTTACATCTATTTTTAGCTTCGGGGGCGCTGGCCCCCGGACAAGTCCCCCCCGCACCACCCCCCGTGTGGAGGGATGTACAATCTTCCTGGGGTATACATTTGGATGAAACCTTTGAATAAAAAAGTTAATTAGGCTCCACACCCAACAAGTGGCAAAGCATGGACTAGCCCAAAGATGTGTTGGAAAAAGAAATTGAAGAAATGTGGCAACTGATGATGACGAAGTCCAAATGGAAGGAAATGGTAGCAGCAGGAAGCATGATCAATTATAGTTTGAACCTGATTGACAAGAAGAAGAAGATGGAGAAAAAGATAGCAAAAGTGTAGCAGCAACAAAGGAACAAGGCATTTGGGTAGTTACAAAACAAAGTATGGGATCCAAGAAGACAAAGAGCAGAAGACACATGATCAGGAGATCATGAATATTTTCTACTTTGGGAGTCTGATGCAGGAGCATTCAACCAAAGAGAAAATCATTGTAATTAAATAGACATAAGGGGTCATGTTTTAGAGAAGTTAGTTTCCTAGGTCTCAAAATTAATGTAATATTTAGGCCTTTAAGGAATTAATTAAATAATGAGAGGAAGTTGTAAATGCTCTCAAATAAATGAGAACATGAGTGGGAAAAAATGACAAAAGAGTCTAAAGTCAATTAGGACTCTTTAAAGCAGTTCCATGATTCGAGGAACTAAGGAGAGCTCTTAGGAATTAAATGGAGATTAGAAGTGGACGTAGAGGATAGAGGATTTAGGAGTCAATTCAGCAGATTTAGGAGTTGAACGAGGATTAGTTCAACAAACCTTTTTGGGATAAATGTAAGCTTATGGGAAAATTAGAGAAGAAGGCCATGATATTGAAGAATAGGCCTGTGCGAGACGCAAAGTCTCAGATATGTAATTGATTGTTTATATTTATATATATAGATGTTTATTCCTAATTGTGCAGTGCATTGAAGAGTATTTCATGAATGAACTACTTGTGAATTCGTAGGCTCTATAACAGGTTGCAGATAGAATTATGAAGGACACAGAGGAACAAAATTATTCAGAGGAATCATGAATGGATTCTTGAGTCCAATTAAGGAAATAGAGGGAATATTTGGGATGAAATAGAAAATTGAGATTTCACAGAAGAGTAAAGCTCAGAGGTAGCTGAGTAGTGAAAGAAGAAGGCAGAGTTATGAAGAACTACACAAGAGAAGAGAGATTTGGAGGACCATAATGGTTTGTTGAATCCATTAGAGGGATTAAAGCCAAGCTCAGGAGGAATCACGCAGTAAAACAACAGAAAGGCTGGAACCTTTGAAGAAGAGCAAAACCACAGAAGAACTGAAGCCTTAGCGTAAGAACTAAGTAAAAAGGAGGAGCGAAGGAGTAAAGTGTCAGTGCTCAACAGTTGTTGGATTTGGAAGATCAGCAGTCTAGATGATGTTGCTGAGGAGCAAAGTAAAATATCGCATCGGTGGAGTTTATTACATAGTCTAAGTCCCACAAGTGAAAAACCCAACTTACACTAAGAATTGCCATAAAACATAGTTGGATTTGAAATGCAGACTTGAAATCCTATAAAGAGTGGCCTATATCCATATCGGGTCCATAAGGATATCGGATCGGTGCATAGAAGTGGAAGGGGTCTACCCTTGAGGTTGAGCAAAATGTGATTGCGTGAGTTAATCACAAGAGTCAGATCATGAACTAGATCGATGGTCGTGATTTGATCACTAATTCACAATCAGAGGAGTTAAGGACTGGCAGTTATTGGAATGTCGATGGGCCGATAGCGATAAAGCATTGATCGGTGATCGGAGGGTTCAGAGATCAGAGCTGCGGAAAGGGTCGGAGTGAAGAGTGGACCTGACGGTTATATAGATCCGGGTGAATTTTTTTTGAAGTCTGAATAAAGGGTTCGGTTGGGTTTTCCTTCGCATTCGTGAAAGTTTTACGCTGAGCCTTTTAAGGCTAGAACATATGTGAGCTATCCCGATATTCACATATCGGAGTTGGAGAAGTGGTGAGGCATACATGTATGTATGACTCGCAGAAGAGACGATAGTGATTGCGATAGAGGTAGCCTCAGGAAATGTGCAGAAGCCATACAGAGGCGGAATAGGATATGTTTGCATAGTTTTCCTTTGTAAAAGGTGTATAAAGAAAAATAATGCTAATAGAGTATTTCATGTGATAAAACATATGTAACCAATGCACTAAAGAGGAAGGTTACATATATGCGGGCATTAAAGGGGTTATGAAGGTTTAAATGTCTCGATAGGAAGGATTAATGAAAGGCTTTACTTAAAGTCTTATAAGAAGGCTTGAGGGTTGATAAATTTCCGATAGGAGGTATTAGGTAGGGTGATTGAGTTCCGATATAAAGGAACGGATAAAGAGGCTTTAACCATTTGATTATTGAAGACTTGACTCCTTTGTGAGTTATATTCCTTGGGCAATGTAGTCTATGCATTTATATGCATACTGTGGGTGTAAGCGGGGGTAACCCTGCATTATTTTCTTACCAATTTGACATGGTTTGCATATTGTATTTTCTGGGATGCTAATATCTAAATGTTCATGAACAACATTGAGTCTTCATGCTTTTCTTATTTGAGAAAAGTTTATATGTCCCAATATTTTATGCCACAGCCAGTTTTCATCATTTTTGCTTAGATAGCACTGTTTTTGTCATCCTTTGAGTATGTATAAGTTGTTTGGAGTTCTTGTACCTTTGGTCATGGTCTCTCTTGTATCAAGTTCATGAAAAACACATCCATTTGATCAAAACACCACTTCATTTCCTTGATCACACATTTGACTAACACTCAACAAGTTATGTTTTAAACCATCTACGTACATAAAATTGCCAGCTTTAACCTTTTCTTTAAAGAAAATAGAACCATTACCTTTTATGATAGATGGAGTGTCATTTCCAAATGAGACATTATTTTCCTTTTCTATGGCATTAGATGAGTGAAGTTTCCCTTTGTCACCTGTCATGTGTTTGGAGCATCCAATGTTGATGTACCACTAATTTTCTTATCCTTTTGCATACAAGGCTATACCACCTCTTTTTTTTTTAGATTCTTTCCTTCTCCATATCTTGGGATTTAATGGCATTTGCTCCTTTTGAGGTGTTTACCAAAATTTTCTCCTACATTCAGATTCTTCATGACCAAAGTTGTTACAAATTTAGCATTCTATTTCATTTTCAAGTAGAGAAAAGTTATTATAGGAACTTCTCTTGATCCCTATTATATTCCTTTGATTTCGTGTTTCTCTAGTCATGATGGTTTTGTAAGCAACACATTGAGCAGCTTTGTGCCCAAATTATGACATGAAAAACATTTCCCATTAAAGAAGTTTCTGCTCTTATCAAATCTACTTACCTGTTGATTGTAGTTTCTATTGATATTCCTTTTTGGGGAAAATTGAGTATGATTTTCCTAAGGTTGGTTGTGGCTCCTATTGATATTCATCCTAGTGATCAATTTTATGCCTTTTCTGACGATTGTCATACTGTTCACTGGTCTTTATTGCATCAAGATAGCTTTTGGTGGAGGTTGACGGCTTCTGTGATTGAGATGCTTCTTCAGTATATCCAAGACCTATCTTTATCGGAGGAGAACACCGAACTTTGATAATTTCATTTAAAATTTATGATCCTTTAGCAAATCTAAGATTGAGAGATTTTGTTTTCTAAAGATCTTTTCTTAGACCCATAATTTCACATTCTTGTTTTTCATTGTGTTTTCTTTTTCAACAAGTTGGTATGTGAAGGTATCTATGATCATATTCATTTCTTCTAAACAGATTTTGAGTTTAGATATTTCTTCATGAAATTTTTCCTCTTATAAATCATCCCAAAAATCATCATCGTCATAAGTCATGAGAAGTCTATAATCATCACTATTAGATAAACCATCACTATCCTCTTCAAAACTATCCCAAAAATCATCGTTATCATAAGCCATGAGATGTCTGTAATCTTGTCCAGTTTCATCTTCATCACTATTAGATAAACCATTGCTATCTTCATGAGTATAGTAAATCCTTCTATTCACAACTTTTTTCCTATTCCCTTTTGCATATTCCTTTCCTTTTTCATATTTATCTTTATAAGGAAATCTAGAAGCATAATGACTGACTCTACCACAAGAAAATTATTTGAAAGGTAGCTTACCTCCGAACCTTCCAGAACCCCATTGAAGCTTCTTGACAAAATTTACCTCATCTTCTTCTTCTGAAATGTGTCCTAATTCATTGTTTTCTTCCTTTTATTTTCGTTTTGTTGAAGCTTCAAATGTGACTTCTCTCATATCTGATGGACCTCCTTTTCTCATCTAAAAAGTAGTTACGATTCCGTGAAGCTGTGTCATAGTGATATTCTATAGATCCTGTTTTTCTTCTATGGCAAACACTTTTGATTCAAATTTAGCAGAAAAGGATCTCAAAATTTTCTCAAATAAAGTAACTTCCTTTATTTCTTCACCCATATTCTTCATACAATTAGCAACCTCATCTATACGTAAGAAGTAACTAGTTATACTCTCATCACTATGCACCTTAAGAGTTTGAAGCTCGACATATTTTACTTGAGAGTCTCCTTTGTAGCTCTAAATGATTTTGTCCCATATCTCTTTGGCTGATTTGAGCTGCATGACTTTGAAAAACTCTCATTGTGAAAAACTTCCCAATAAAGTATTGACAGCTTTGGAATTGGTTTCATATTTCCTTTTACCTACAATGTTTGTAAGAATTGTTGTTGGGAATGTATATCCTCCTTCCACAATTTCCCATATATCTGTTACAAGATATTATAGATAGGATATGGTTCTTATTTTCTAATAAAAAAAGTTTCTCCCATCGAAGATTGGCGGTCTGATGGATCCCATGCTTTTGTGATTACTCATATTGATGGATCTCCCTTCAAGTGATCAAGCTTCTTCTTAAGGACCTGCTCTAATACCAATTATTTTAAAGAATACTGAGAGGGGGGTGAATCAATGTTATTAGATCAATAATTTTATTTCCCAAACAGATTTATATATGCTACTCAGTGAAGTGAACTAGCATGTAAACAAAACTATGATTAAAGAAACTAGAGTATATCTAGAGAGCTTGTGATTTAGACAATTTATCATGTGTTGATCTTAAACCACTACATCAGTAACTTATTAGATAGTGTAGTGAAAGCATAATAAAGCATGACACATAAGAAACACACATGAACACCAATATTTAAGGTGGAACCTCAATGTGGGTGAAAACCACCTACTATTTTCATCTCTGCTTCTTTTAATAATAACAAAATCTGTTTACAATATTGTACTGGTGCAAAATCATACCAGTACGTAGGAACCCACCTGTAGAAGGCTACAACCTTCTCTCAGTTTCCAGCTTCTACTAGAAGGGAGTTACAACCTCCTAGCTCTTGTACTAGCCAATATGTTTACTAGTACATAGGCGACGACCTACAGAAGGCTACAACCTTCATTCTTCTTCCAAGGACCACGTTTCATAAATTTTCAGACTGGATACTCCTGGAACACAACACCACATTCTGAAGGCCACGTTTCATCAAATTTTCATACAAGAGCCATCAACAAAATTGAAGCTCAAAATCATAATTACAATACAACATCAAATACATCTACATCAACCATCACTGAAACTCAATCATCGCTCTCTGAATCAGCCACAACTCAATCAATGACTGACAACCACTAAACCTCTAGCATAATAGAATCGTTCATTCATACTTAATCAACATCAAACAATCAATTGGAACAGATAGATAATTGTAACTAGTACACAGATCTAAACCCAGAACACTGCATCATCATTCAAAATGAGTTGTAACCTCAAAACCATGCATTAGAGTTTATAGGCTACTTGGCTGAACCCAAACTGCATGTATACGCTACATCCTTTAGCCCAACTTGCATATATCTCTGAAGATACTGAATCGTAAAACTTATGAACCCCAAACTACACTAATCAGTGAAATTCTAAACATTTACTGTCATATTACTGAGTTCTAAATAGATAAAAACAAGAATCACCCTTACTTCTCAATCAATCAATCAATCAATCAGACTAAATTTCCTTATATATTCAGTTCTACTTTCAGATCTAAGAAGACATCATTGAAAAACAATAGTAAAACAGTAGTATTGATCTGATAGACCAATCATCCTTGAACGTCAAGATTTTCTTTTGCATACGCTACTTGGAAGATCCAAACCAACATGTATACGCAACTTCACCAAAGTGAACCAGCATATAGATATGCAAATACTTACTTATAACTTCGCTACACTTCCCAACTTTAGACATACCCATATCATCATATATGAGGGATAAAATATGTGTTAGCAATCAGATCTAGCCCAACCATTATCAGACCACATGATGATAAGTCATTATGATCCTAATCCATCATTAGATCTCATCAGAATCAATCAATCTAAACATTCAGAACACTGTCACCAGAACACAAAGCATAACCCAAAACTCTACACCAACAACCAGAACCAACTGCAACTTCAAAATCATAGTTCATTAGGTATACACTACTTTGATGTGTCAAACCAACGTGTACACGTGATTTTACCAAAGAAAAATAGCGTACATATCTGCAAATACTAACTTAAAACTTCACAGCTATTCCAGACTTCAGTCATACCGAGATCATAACATTTATAGAATAAAACATGCGTCAGTATTCAGATCTAGACTATCCATGATCAAACCACATAATGATAATTCATTTCATGCTTTCTGATCAAGAAACCATCATCAATCATCAACCACATAGGTGCATCCTTAGTTCAGATCAAGTAAAGCATCAGAAGCTCATAATCTGTATATATGATCTAACACGTCATAATATATTCAATAATTGCACACCTAGTCTTATGATCTTCTCTTCTTTATATAGCTTTAGGCTCTTTGTCAATATCTTGGACCAAAACCACTTAGGATCAATTCCTTGGACCACATACCTTGATTTTCCATCCCATATGTGCTTTTACTTCTATGAAAGTGCATGTATACGTATAGGCTCTTTTTTATCCATGTTCCCATGTGCATACACTATTTTGAGAAAGTGAACCACCGTATGCCTCTCTTTCCTCAATCTCTGGAGTCTAATTTGTAATCATTTGTTGTTAACTTGTTGCACTATGAACTGTCATCTGTGTGAGTTTCCATCAAGGACAACACCTGTATCATAATGCCAACAAATACATACATAGGTGCTACAATTTTTTAATATTTTCTATAAAACAATGATAATAACCAACATAACCAAGGAAGCTATGTACGTATGTATGCGTTCGAGGAGTAGGAAGTTTAATAATTACCTATATCTTAGCTGGGTCTAACAAAATGGTTGTAGTAGAAATAAAATGTCCTGTAACTATGCACTTTGTCATCATCATACGACATTTTTTATTACTGAGGCACAACCTGGTAGTTATACATCATGCAATAGCTTTCTCAAGATTATGCAAGGCTTGGTAAAATTCATTACCATAGGGGGTCAAATCATCCATATATAGTTCAAGTCCCTCACTAATAAACTTAGAAAAAATACTGAGAATTTCCCTTTCAAAAGTGGCTGGTGCATTGCACAACTTGAATGGTAATACCCTATATGAAAATATTCCACTTCGACAGGTGAATATAGTTTTTTCTTGGTCTTCAAGGGAAATCATTATTTGATTATATCTAGTGAACCCATCTAGGAAAGAGAAATATTTCCTTCCAGTAGGAGTGCTAAGGACTTGATCCACAAATGGAAGGGGAAAATGATCCTTTTGTGTGGCTTTTTTTAATTATTTATAGTCAACACAAATTATCCGTTTTCCATTCTTTTTGGGGACTAGTGCTAGTGATGAAACCCACTAACTATCAAAAATAGGATTTATAAAATTAACATCAAGAAGTTTTTGAATTTCTTGTTTTACTATGTATCTAAGGTGTGGATTTAGTCTTCTTTGTGATTAACAAATGGCTCGGACATCTTTCTCAATATAAATATGATGTGTACATAGTTGTGGATCGATGCCCTTCATATGTGAATATTCCCAGGTAAAATATTGTTTGTATTTTTGAAGAAATTGGATCAGCCTTTCACACTGGAGGTCATTAAGGTTGGTGTTAATATTCAGGGTCTTTCCGGGCTCAGTTTCAATAACAATACTATTGTGAACTACAGTCATGGGTACGTGTTCATCATTTAAGTCATCTAATGGATCTCCTTGGGTTTTGTTGTCAAGCACAAATGGTGTAGCACTTCCAAACTTGAACAAAACAAATTCATTAACTAAAATCACACTCTAAAGATTTAATTAAATCAAAACTCTCAAACTTGATTCTTCCAAAAGATTACATGACTATTTATTTAGAGGAGAGAATTCTCTCAAATCTCTTCTAGATAAACTTCCTCCTAGATATTTGAGAGCTATCCTCTCAATTTGATGATTCTATCCTAACTTCCCTATCTCCTAATTAATTTTAGAATCACTCACTAGTTTTAGAAAATCCTAGACTCTTTAATTAAATAATTACATAAAAATTAAATATGAGATGCTCTTGCTTCATAGTACCGGGGAAGAAAAAAATACATTCATGTGCTTTGTTTCTGGAGTTCCTCAATACTGGTACCATATTTTGAAATCTTTTCTATTGTCATCCAAGTAGCGTCTTCAACTACTTGATTTCTGCATTTAACCAAGTATTAAAAATACCCTTTGTTTTTGGTCCCTTTAGCTACTTTTTGATCGATGATGGATTCAATCTTCTTTGTTGGTGTTGAAGGTTGCCGCTTCTCCCACTGATTTTTGTCATAAATAGGTGCATCTCTAGAGTCATATATTTGTTCCTTAAAGGGATATAGGTATGAAACATTAAATAATGGTGAAATACCAAAGCTTTTGGGTAGTTCTATGATCCAAGTGGCTCCAGGGACACACACAGGACAAACAGGACTTATGAATGTTCGAAAATCAAAGTGATTAGAATGATTTCAACCAAGGACTAGAGCATAGATCTTGTCGTCCTCATTGTGGAGGTGTGAATGGTTCATCAATCTGAGCTCATATGAGGGAGAATGAGCCAGCCAAATTTCTGGTGAAAGTTGGGTTGTGGGCTAGGTTTAAGTGACCTACAATTTGACCGACCCTGGGGCATGAATCCTAGCTCTCGCAATTCGTTGAAATTGTGGCCTCTTTAATTTTCCTAATATACCTTATTTTCTAAAGATTTGAAAATCTCCCCCATTAAAAAAAAAATTAAAAAAAAATATATATGAATGAGGTGGTGGGCCACCACCCCCGCCACACCCAAAAGCATATTACACAAAAATTTCATTTAAGATTGGGCTGACAAGCCATGACCCCCGTCAGCCCACCCAATCATAAAGAAAATCAATGTTTAATTATGGGCCAGTGGCCATGACCCCATCGGACACTCCAACCACACATCCACATATAAACCATTATATTATGGGGTGGGTGTGGTCCACCTCTGGTGGACCCGGCCCACACCCCCAAAACTCCATCATATGATGTTAAAAGGCCAGATCCAGTGGGAGTTGAACCCATAGCCAGCGGGAGGGCTAGCCCCACCCACATGACAGCTCCATATCATATCACACCTCCGCACTATATAACAAAACAATGGCCCAACAAAACATGCGCCCATATCACATCAAGAAAATGTGGCAGTACACGTCATTCCAATTCAAACTGCTATAGGGGATTATGGGGCACACTGCCCAAAGTGAACTGACCCAAAATGAATATCTTTATGGTTTCTTAAGAAAAAGGGAGGATTAAAATTGAGGGGTTGGTGTTTGACCACCCGACCTCCTCCTTACTATTCAGAATGTATACCAATCCGCCCAAAGGGACTTGTTTGGAAACTTTACCCACCAAATTTTATATAACCCATCCACTTGCCAAGGATGGAGGAACCGGTGGTGGGCATAGATTTTGAGACAGAGGAGGCAAAATATTCTTTGATGCCCAAATATTCTCCGAGGAGGTAAAAATGATTTTGTCAGAACATAGTCAAGTTTACAGTCATTTTTCATGGTTTTCCGCAAGGATCACAATGGCAAGGTCAAATTCACCTTTTGAGTTGTAGATTTCCAGTCCACCCATGTAGTAGAATCTTTGAGGAATCTAGGGGAATCTAAAAGATTCCTTGAGCCCTAGATTCTCAATTTCTCAAAATTCAGAAATTTGGCAATCGATTTTGCACTATTCGACGCCACAAATTTGATGGTGCATTTATATTTTTCATTCACTCATTTCATTTTCCAGCCACTTGTCTAAGTGGAATGCAGGTGTCAGCATCTATGTACGAGCAACCATTTCCATGCGATTGATCTGTGAGATTGATGGCACGAAAAACTTCAGCAGTTTGACATCCACTTCTTTAGATGGCCCTTAGTTCTGAGGTATATGTAGTACATGTACTTCCATTGCCATGCATTGTGCTACACAGGTCCCTGTTTGGCGTTGATGAGGGATCTTGTTTATTACTTTTTTTCATGATTACTACTTGATGTGACACAAAATTGTCTGTGATGTACTTGTTGTCATGATTTGTCATGTTGTGTTTCGAGATCCCTTTGTTGTGTGTTGATGGGATACTCATGTTTTCACCATGTATGTTTGCATTGAGATCACGTTTATGCCATGTTGGCAGGATTCTCCTCATGCATGAGTTTGTGTCATACTGATAGGAGTCTTTTGACTGAGAGTTCTTGTAGGGGAACATCTCCTAGAGCCACTCCTACATGAGGGAATATTCCTTGCATGATAGCGACATCACCTCTTATGTACATCACCACTATTGACAAAACTTAATGCAGCAACCTACACAATCTTGACACTAAGGACCAGAGACATAGTCCCTCCTGGACAAACTCCATTATCAACAGCTTATGTTTTCATGTGCTGATGATTGTCTTGTTCCTCTTCTTTACAACATGTAGATGTATTCATTTATTTTCGTTTAAAAATGAAATTTAACACATCATGAAAGTAAAAGGTCTTGGAAGGGTCCTTTGTCACACCCGGACCTAGATCAAGTGGTATCAAAGCATTCTTTGTGTGGATGTGAATTGCAAGCATGAACAATGGAACGTGTAATGATAGAGGATGAAAAAGCGATGTACGAGACCATGCTCAAAATTTCCAAAAAGGGTGGAAATAATATATGAAATTGTACAGAAAGAAAAAGAGGAAAAGGAATGATTGCAGCTTCAGTTGCAAGCCACAGAAGAAGCTGTGGAAGAACTGAAGCACAACAAACATAATCTTCAAATAGAGAATGTTGAATTAAAGATGCATCTACATGAAGAGAGAGAGGAAAAGAAAATTTTTTCTATGACAGTTGCAAGCTAAGGATGAGGCCTTGGAAAAGCTGCAGTGTGACCCATGTGAGGTAAAATGTAATTCTCTAAATTCATGTAGGTATCCTAATGATGATTTCGCTATTTTTGAAAATCTTACCACAGGAATTGGCTCGAAACTATTGAAGAAAATGGGGTATGAAGGGAAAGGCTTTGGAATTAATGGCCAAGGCATTGTCAACCCCATCAAAGTAGAAGAATTACCCCCTCAAGCAGGACTTGGGTATGTCAAAAAGGAATTTGGGGAATACGCTGAGGCAACTAGTGAACCACCAACAACAGATGATGAGAAGCCCTCATCAGTTCTTTCCAAATTGACAAAGGAGGTAAAATATGTTGATTTCCTTTCAGTTTCATTGTCACATAGTACGATTTCTATTGGATATTTTGAGTTTCCAATTACAGGGCCAATCATGAGGCTCCTTACCAAGATGAGATACAAGGAGGAAAAATAACTTGGTGTTAATAACCAAGGCATCGCTTAACCATTAGAGGTTTTGCAAAGACCTCAATTTATAGGCATGGGATACACCAAAGGAGAATGCTCAAAGGTGTCAGATTCTTCCGAGACATCATTGAAATTGTCGAGGAAAGAGAATGATGGGAACACATCCACATCATCCCATGGAAATTTCCATTGTAGGGAAGGAGTTGAGGCAAGCTCTCATCATCCTACTTACACAAGAGACAACAAGGAAAGATATAACCAGTTTCGACTTTTGAATGTTCATTTCTATTCTAGTCATGTTTTTAAAGATGAACGTAAAACATGGAATCAAAAAACATGTACCTTTTGCAAATTACATAACCATACATTTCCTAAGTCAAGAATGGAAGCACACCAAAGGATGAGGCGTGAAAGACCCTCTCAACAACAGGTAATGAAACATGTTAAGAATATTTGGATGAAGAAGACATATTGCAGTCATTGCAAGAGAAGTGGCCATCAAGGAGCCACATGTTGGAAGCTTCATCCAGAGCAGTGCCTTAAAGACAAAGTGTTAGTGCATGAACCAGGTGAAATGATGGTTTGACAGGCAATGCCACCACAAGGAGGCGACCCATTCACAATGATAAGTGAAAAATGGTTTCTAGATATGTTAGTGTTTCATGGTCATACTTTTGTAATTCATTTGTTGCATTTTAAAATGTAAAAGTGATGATGTGTTTTCCATCACTTGTTCAACAACAATGATGTCTGGTCTTATTTTGAGTGGCATGATAAACTGTAAAAGTGATGTCGTGTTTCCATCACTTGTCAAAGCAAAAAAATAGTGTTTGGACTTATGTTTGTAAATCATGTGTTGCAGTGATGATGTGTTTTCCATCACTTATTGAAACAATGACATGATATGTTGGCCTTGTTTTCATAGCTAGGGTAATGTTTCCATTTCAATGTAAACTTGACCACCGAGTATGTGCTATAAACTTGTGGCAAGTGTGGGACACTTGGGTAATTAGTTGGTCATGAAAGTCAAGCACGTAATTTTCAAAATAGTGTTCTACAGTTTGTAGAGATTGCAGGTGTCGGCTTATCACTTAAGGCTCTGAAGAACAAAGGTGAAGGAGATGGAAGCGAGGCCTTTGAGGACACTTGTGATGCAACAAAGGTAGAGAGAATTTGTAGATTATTTTTCATGCTTTTGGAGGACCAAAAGCTCCTCAGTGGGGAGGATTGATCCAGGTGGCTTTAGGGACACACACAAGACAAAGGGGCTTATCAATACTTTAAAATCATAGTGATAATAATGATCTTTACCTAGCACTAGAGCATACAGCACGTCGTCTGAATCATGGAGGTGCGAATGGTTTGTAAATATGAGCTTGTATGAGGGAGAACGAGACAGTCAAAGTTCTGGTCAAAGTTGGGTTGTGGGCCAGGTTTAAGTTTCCTACAATTTGACTGACGCTAGGGCATGAAGCCTAGCTCCCGAAATCAGTCAAAATTGTGGCCTCGTTAATTTGCCTAATATCCCTTATTTTCTAAAGATTTGAAAATATCCCCCATTTTAAATAAAAATTAAAAAATATACATGAATGGGGTGGCGGGCCACCACCCCTGCCACCCCCAAAACCATATTACACAAAAATTTCATTTAAGATTGGCCCATAGGCTGTGACCCCCATCAGCCCACCCAACCATAAACCAAATAAATGTTTAATTATGGGCCGGTGGCCATGACCCTGCCAGACCCTCCAACTGCACCTCCACATATAAACCATTATATTATGGGGTGGGTGTATGCCACCTCCGATGGACCTAGCCCACACCCCTAAAACTCCATCATATGACATTAAAAGCCCACAACCGGTGGGATTTGAACCCATCATTGGCGAGAGGGCCGACCCTGCCCACATGACGGCTCCATATCATATCACACCTCTGCGCCATATAAGAAAACAACGGCCCAACAAAACATGGCCCATATCACATCAAAACAACGTGCCAGTACATGTCATGCCAATTAAAACTGCCAAGGGGGATTATGGGGCAAGCCGCCCAATGCGGACTCGACCCCAAAATTAATATGGTTATGGTTTCTTAAAGAAAAGGGCACATTAAAAATGGAGGGGTCTGGGTTTGAACACCTGACCTCCTTCTTAATTTTCCAAATGTATACCAATCAGCACAAAAAAACTTGTTTGGAAACTCTTCCCACCAAATTATATAAAAACCCATCCATTTTCCCAGTGTGCCCAAGGATGGAGGAACAAGGGGCAGGCACAGATTTTGAGACAGAGGAGGCAAAATATTCTTTGATGCCCAAAGATTCTTTGGAGAGGTAAGAAATATTTTGTCAGAACATAGTTAAGTTTACAGTCGTTTTTCATGGTCTTCCATAGGGATCGCATTGGCGAGGTCAAATTTTCCTTCTAATTTGTAGAATCTTTGAGGAATCTATGGGGAATCTAAAAGATTCCTTGAGCCCCAAATTCTCAATTTCTCATAATTCGAGAATTTGAAACTCGATTTTGCACTATTCAATGCCACAAATCTGATGGTGCATTTGGATTTTTTATTTGCTCATTTCATTTTCCATCCACTTTTCTAAATTGAATGCAGGTGCCAACATCTATGTGTGAGAAACCATTTCCATGTGATTGATGTCTTGAGATCAATGGCATGAACAACTTCAACAGTTTGACATCTGCTTCTTCAGATGGCCCTTGGTTGTGAGGTATATGAATTGTGTACATGTACTTCCTTTTCCATGCATTGTGCTACACAGATCCATGTTTGGTGCTGATGAGGGATCTTGTTTATTACTTGTTTTCATGATTCCTGCTTGATCTGATGCGGAATCATCTATATGATGTACTTGTAATCATGATTTGTCATGTTGTATTTTGAGATCCCTTTTGTTGTATGTTGATGGGATTCTCATGTTGTTGCCATGTACGTTTGCATTGAGATCCCTTTTATGCCATGTTGGCGGGATGCTCATCATGCATGAGTTTGTGTCATACTGATAGGATTCTTTTGACTGAGAGTTCTTGTAGGGGAACATCACTTGGAGCCACTCCTGCATGAGGGCATTTTCCTTGTATGGTAGTGACATCACCTCTTATGTACATCACCACTATTTACAACACTTAATGCAGTGGCCTACATCATCTTAACACTAAGGCTCGAAGACATAGTCCCTCCTGGATGAACTCCATTATCAACGGCTTAGGTTTTCATCTGTTGATGATCGTCTTGTTCCTCGTCTTTACAGCATGCAGATGTATTCATTTATGTTCCTTTAAAAATGAAATTTAACACATCACGAAAGTAAAAGGTCTTGGAAGGGTCCTTTGTTACACTTAGACCTGGACCATTCTATTTCATAAGCATTTGAGTAAAATTTCCTCAAAAATTTTCATGTTCCAATCTTTTCCAATTTTAAATTATTATATTCCCCTATAGGAAATATTTCTTTCTGAAGATGTGCCATAACCAAATATCCAACATTAAAGTCCAGTTGTCTTCTTTTTGAATATGTTGTTTATTTATACTTGTTGTTGCTTTCTTGTAGTGATGTTTGATTATGTCCTGTATTTCTTGCATATTGGCTGCAAAGTCTTCACCATATGCACTTATGAATTGTTGTTTTCCTATATTCCTCAATTCATAAAATCCCTCTTGGATGCATTCCATAAATAATCTGGATTGGACTTAATCCTGTGCTTCTGTTAGGTGAATCATTATATGCAAATATGCCTGAGAAAGTACCTAATCCCATTGTTTTGGATGTTCACTTACCAAACTTTTCAAGATATTTCCAAGGCTTTTATTTACCATCTCGGTCTGGGGATGATATGTTGAGCTGAAACTGATATTGGTTCCCAACCTTTTCCATAGAGTTCTCCAAAAATGACCCACAAGCTTGGTAACTCTGTCAAAAACAATACTTGTTGGTAATCCATGAAATCTATCTATCTCTTTGAAGAATAAGTTTGCTATGTTAGTTGCTTCATTTGTATTTTTACAAGATAGAAAATATGCCATCTTTGAGAATCTATCAACCACAACAAATATTGAATCATTTCTTTTTTGTGTTTTGGGAAATACTAATACAAAATCCATGTTGATGGAATCACATGGTCGATTTGGTATTGGTAGAGGTTGATATAATCCAGTGTTTTGACTTCTTCATTTTTCATATTGACATATCCTGCATCTTTCCACAAATTTTCTTACATCTGTTGACATGTGAGGCTAATTAGAATTCTTGTAATGGTGCTAAAGTTTTATCTTGCCCAAAATGACCTCCTAAACCTCCACCATGTTTTTCTTTCAACGATTTTTCTCTCATTGAATATCTAGGAATGAACAATTGTTTTTCTTTAAATAGAAGTCCATCCTGTATCATATGATCTAGCCATGGAGTTATGTCTCTACTGACAAGATTTTAATGAACTACATAAACTTCCTTAAAATCTAGATCATCTTGATACATATCTTTCAATTCATCAAGTCCCAAGACATTTATTTGAAATTCTTGCAAAATTAAATTAATTTTTCTTAATGCAGCTGCCACTTTGTTTGATTTCCCACTCTTATGTTTGATGAAAATGTGAAATTTTGTAAGAATTCAATCCATTTAACATGTGTTTGACTTAATTTTGTTTGATTGTTGATATATTATAGGGAAAGATTATCTATGTAGAGAATTAATTCCTTGGGCATAAGATAATGTCTCCATTTCTTTAAAGTTTGTAGGATGGCATAAAAATCTTTATCATAAGAAGAATACTTTTTCTTAGCCTCATTAATTTTTTCATTGTAGTAAGCAACTGTCTTCCCTTCTTGAATTAATACAACTCTTGTTGTAGTTCCATTGGCATTCGTTTCAACCTTAAACAACTTATTAAATATTGTCAGTGATAAAATAGTTTGTTTTGTGATCATTTTCTTTAATAATTGGAAAGTTTTATTAGTTGCTTCTGTCCAATGGAATGGTTGATTTTTCTCCTTAATAGTTTCTACAATTGGAGCACACATGCCACTAAAATTTGTAATAAATTTTCTGTAGAAGCTTTCCAATCCGTAAAAACTTCTTACCTTTGAAATGCTCTTTGGAATTGGCCAATTGATTATGGACTTCACCTTCTCTTATTCCATCTTTAGGCCTTTGCTTGAAATCACAAAGCCTTAGTACAACAGTTTTGTCTTCATGAAACTACACTTCTTTAGATTTTAACAATTTCTCCTCTTGTAGCTTCATTAAAACCATCTTAAGATGTCTTAGGTGCTCTTCATTGATTGATTCTAGATTAATATATTATCAAGGTAAACTATAACAAATTTTCCAATGAATTATTTTAAAAATTCATTAATTAGCCTCATAAAAGTGTTGGGAGCATTGGTATGTCTAAAGGGCATTACCAACCATTCATATAAACCATTATTAGTTTTACATTATGGTTTCCATTCATCACCTTCTCTGATTCTGATTTGATGATATCCACTTTTTAAATCTATTTTAGAAAAATATGCAACACCGCTAAGACAACCTATAAGATCATCAATAAAGGGTAATGGAAACGTGTACCTAATTTTGATTTTGTTTATTTCTCAAGAATATGTGAAAATTCACCATCCACCATCCTTCTTTACAGTTAACATTATTGGAACAACACACGAGCTTAGAATTTCTCTCATGAGACCTTTATCCAACAAATCCTACACTTGATTTTTAATCTCTTCATTCTCATTTGGAGTCATTATGTAATTTGATTTCTTCAGAAGGCTAGCACTTGGAATGATATCAATATGATGGCTAATAACTCTAATGGGAGGAAATTCATTAGGCAAGTCATCGAATACAATATCAATAAATTCATTCAACATGTTTTTAGTTTCTTCTAGATTATCATTTAGATTTGTATTTGTGAGGACTACCTTTAGCTTACGGATCAAGGAAAACTTCATCTCCTCATGCTTGATTTCTTGAAGAAATTCTTTCCCACTAAGTAACATTACCTTGGATTGGTCTTTTTTTGGTGATTTTTCATTCTTCAAAGGAAAAAGTACATGCCTTTCATTATCCTTTTCAAAAGTGTAGATATTTATCTTTCCATCATGCATTTATTTCTTATCATATTTCCATGGCCTTCCAAGAAAGATATTCCATACATCCATAGGCATAACATCACAAATAACTTTATCCTTATAGCTTCCTATTTAAAACTCCACTTCACATTTTTCATTAACTAATATCTGATGTCATTTTTGCAACCATGAAACTTTGTAGGGAGTAGGATGTTTAGTTTTTCTTAATTTTAACTTTTCTATCATTTCGGTAGATACTAAATTTTCAGTACTCCCACTATCAATGATAACTTTACAAAATTTTCCTCCTCATTTACAAAAACATTTGAACAATATTTTTCTTTGTGTGGGTTGCTTTACTTCTTCAATAGATTTTAATAAATTTCTTTTCATCATCAAAGATTCACCAGTTTCAGGTGCATTTTCATGTGTAGAGGATTGTACACTTTCTGTATTAGTTTGTGTTATATGTGTTCTTCCTTGATTATAAAATATTACTATATATTCATTAGCCTTATGAAAAAATTTGTTACACATATAACATCTTAACCCAAAATATTAACCTCTACCTCTTTGATATGGTCTTCGTCCTCTATAATCTCCTCTTGATTATTTCGCTTGTTCTGAACTACTACCCTCTTCTCTTTGAAATCTTCCGCTAAAACTTTCTCTTCTTGATTGTCCTTTGCTTGATGATCCTCTACCAAATTATCCTCTGCTTCTTACTATGCTTTATGTTCTTCCTCTTTGACTCTGCTTCCATTCTAGTCTTTCTTAAATTTTAAGAGCTATCTCGTAAGCTTCTTCAAACGTTTTTAGGGACAAAATATTCAGTTCATCTTGCCTTTCGAATTTCAACCCATTAATGTATCTAGCTAATTTTTCTTCATTGGTTTCCAGATGACCAGATCTTATACTCAGTCTATAAAATTCCTTTGTATATTCTTTTACAGACATAATTTTTTTCTTAAGATTTTTCATCTGGGGAAAGAGATTTAATTGATAATCTTGAGGAAGAAATTTACCTTTGCATTTAGCCACCATGCAATCCCAACTATTGATATTTCCTTTGTTTTTATTTCTCCTTTCAGCTTGTACATTGTCCCACTATAACGCAACATGTCCCTTTAATTAGGTCACTGCGAACTTAACGTTCTTCTTGTATGCTACACTTTCATAATCAAAATATTTGTCAATGGCACTGATCTAATTGATTAATTCTTCAAGATTTAAACTACCTTCAAACATAGGCACATCCAATCATGGCTTGGTACTTATTCCTATGATCATCTTGACCATCTTCTCTTCTGGAGTTTCTTCTTCAACTTCTTCTTCTGAAATTTCTTTTGCTTCACTAATATCACCAACATCGACATCTCTTTGATGTGTTGTTTCCAATTATGAAATATGGTTATAATATGATCATCTTGACCATATTCTCTTCTGGAGTTTCTTCTTCAACTTTTTCTTCTGAAATTTCTTCTGCTTGACTAATATCACCAATGTCGACATCTCTTTGATGTGTTGTCTCCCATTATCCAATATGGTTATAATATGTCTTACTTCATCGAGTAAGACCTGGTTTTCATTTGGTCTTCCTCGACCAATTCTAGCTCCTTTAGCTCCTCTAACTCTATGAGCCATTTTAATAATAATCCAGAACAAAAAATCTTTTACAAAAATATTTTATTTTAAAATGACCCTTTCAAATACCAATATAACAATACTTTATGGTGCATAAACATTAACAATCTCTACTTCTATAAAGATTGTTTCTTTGCTCTTTATTAAAACTAACAACATGAACTTCACCTGAATTTTATTTTAAATGGGTGAAAAGGGAATATGGAAAAATTACATAGATCTTCAAAGAAAAGCACACTACCCAATAATTTTATTACCTCTCCTCAATATGATTTAAGCTTGGGCTTCAGCAAATTTCTCACATAAACTATGCAGACTTCAACGTAGATTTCTAATCTAGATTGCAATCAATTTTCCATTCTTCACTTGTACCAGTAAAAAAAAATACAATGCTCCATGCTCTATGATTATGCATAGTGGATATGAATTCTCTTTGATGCTCCATGCACAAGCTTTAATTATTGGTTCACAATACTTTCACTTCACAAATTATTCAACATGTTGGGATCGACACATGGTCTTCAACAACGTTCACAATGTTTCAACTTTAATTCAAGATCCTCAAAGGATTCTCCTTGTACAAGCTAATGATTCATACTCTACACACAAGTCCATGCATAGGTCCACACACTTTCTCAGCCTCCACCAACAATACTCACCACAACAACTGTCTCTTCAACACTAATCTCTCTGTCAAGCACAGCCTCTAGGACTTTACAATAACTTTCAAACAACATTCATATATCACTAATCTAGCCACCTCTAGTCGTATATCTCAATGCACCAACAGGCTATTCACTTCTCCTTGGTCTCAAGTGCAGACAAATTATATATTGCATAATCAACGATGTATAGGGAAACTTATCTCTTTCCCATGCTCTAATACCAAAAATGGTGCAGAGCTTCTAAACTTGAACAAAACAAATTCATTAACTAAAATCACACTCCAAAGCTTTAATTAAATCAAAACTATAAAACTTGATTTTTCCAAAAGATTACATGACTATTTATTTATAGGAGAGAAGTCTCTTGAATCTCTTCTATAGAAACTTCCTCCTATATATTTGAGAGCTATCCCCTCAATTTTAGGATTCTATCCTAACTTCCCTATCTCCTAATTAATTCTAGAATGACTTGCTAATTCTAGAAAATCCTAGATTCTTTAAGTAAATAACTACATAAAAATTAAATATGAGATGCTCCTACATCAACAACTTTCAGCATTTGACAAGTTGGGTTCCAAATAATGGAAGTTTCATTAATGAATCCATTAATTACATCATCCTTAGTCTTCTTTTTAAAGATAAGGGATTTGTCAATAGTGAGAGGAGAATGTAAATTGCCTTCCTGATATTTGGATGGGGAACATCTAAAATCATCAGTTGATAGGTTGGGTTTATCGAGAGGGTATAAAATGAGATTCTTGATGGCTGGTCCTTTAGCAATACCCATACTTCTAATTCGACACCTTATGTATGCATCTACAGTGGCAAGCCCTGGTCTTCCCAATATCAAAGAGTGTCCTTCTAGTCTATTTCTAGGATTGAGGACAATAAAATCCTTTGAATATACATAAGATTGTACAAAACAATAATATAATCCAAGGTTCCCTATGGTTTGCAATGGTTTTTCATCCAACTCCAACATCATTGGAGTCAGTTTAAATATAGTTATTCCAAGGAGTCCATAGGTTTTGAGTGTTATAATATTTATGGAAGCTCCCAAATTCACTAAAGTATTTGGGAAACTATATCCCTGAATCTAGATAGTAACTATAGGGTTTCTAGGGTCATCATATTTAATGGGTATTTGTTTCCCTAGGATGAGATCAGAGAGTTTACCTAAACATGGACTGTAGGAGGGCCTTTTTATTTCTTACCAATATTTTTAACACACAATTCTTTAATGGTTTCAGCATAAATCAATATTTCTCTAATGGTCTATAGGAGAGGATTTTTGATATATATATATCTATATATATATATATATATATATATATATATATATATATATATATATATATTGTAAATACCATAAGAGGTAAAAATTAGGGTGTGCAGGTGATTTTACTATGGCCAATATATCAGGGGGTGACGAAGCAGTGTCTGTAATCTCAATAGGTGCTTGTTTTTCAGGTGGTTTTCTAGATGGATTTGGTTCAATAATGATTATGACAAGATGAGAATATTCTATCAAAGACTGCTCCTTAGCAATTTTATCATTTTCTCATTCCTCTTTATTTTTTGAGTGGTATTCCAGAAATATGGTTCTTCTAAATCACAAACGTAGTTCATTACATTCCAAAAAACAAGGGGAATCTGAAGTGTCCAGAATCTCAAAAAAGTGCACATGTCTATTATTTGGATTTGAATTTGGAGTTGGCTATGTAGGTAACTAAGGTCAAAGTGGAGGAAAAATGTTTCGAGGTAATTGAATTGGAGGTTGTGTTGGTGATTGATTTTGTGTATGAGGCATCTCTCGCATTGATTGATTAATAAATCCAATGGGGTGCCTACCAATTCTGGGACCACATTGGCCCTGGAGTAGGTTAGTTTTTCCATTGCGGAGGATACAAATTATTTGATGTATTTTTTCACGATGTTGTGGAATATTGTTGATTCAGCCAAGGGGGACTAGGGAATGATTGATTTCTCTAGGGTGGTAAAATGTATAGCTGTGGCTGCCAGGTATTAGGAAAATTTTACTAGCACTACCAATTTGATATACGAAATTGTTTTTCAGAAAATTATCTAGAAAGAAAAAAAAACATAGAAGGGTCTTGCAGCATACCTGATGGGTGATTATGTTGTTGTTGAATTGAGGCTTTTGTGATCCATCATAGTTATAAGAAGAGCTTTGGCGTAAATCACATAAAGAAGACCTTTGTCGATGCGTTTCGAACCAACCAGTGTGGTTCATCGTCAGGACAAGTTGAAGAGACACATCCGGCCTAGCAAGTTAAATAGACTGAGCAGAGACTCCAACGGCTAAATAATGGCTAATTTGGACTCTAGGACTCAGGCAAAATTATATTAGTAAATTTCATATTATTATTTTTATAATATTAAGATGTTATTCTATTTCTGGAATAAGTAAAATTAGGTACTATAAATAAATGGGAGAATATCATCAAAAGTAATTTATTTATAGGAAAATAACCAAGTGTTGTTTAATACAATAATTCTATTGGCTATTAAAATTATAAAAATATAATAAAATGGTTTATTTAATAACATATATTTTTAGTCCAAAATAATAATAATAGTAATAGGTTCCTAGGAGATAAATAAATAAATAATACTACTATTAGGATAAAAATAAATAATTTTATTTATTAATTTATTTACCAAATATTTATATAAATATTAATTTATCCGTTTACCAAATTATTTAATTTATTAATTAATAATACTAATATAAATGTCAAGAAAATTAAACTTTAATTGTTAGTTTGAAAAGTTAATAAGATGTTTATTCAATAATTTAATTTATTTCTTAAGATTGCTATATATATATATATATATATATATATATATATATATATATATATATTATATAATATTATAAAATAATAATATTAAATGTTTTAAGAGAAAAATATCATAGCATACTTTATATCCTTAGTTTAATATAAAAATAAAATAAAATAAAAATAACATAGTATAAAATAAATAAATAGATAAATTGATAAATAAATAGTAGTAATACTAATATAATAAAGATATAAAGTAAAATGAAATAAACTAGCATTTGCACAGATGTTGCAAAGAAACGTCGTAAGTCATAAATTGAAGAACACAAATACAACAAAAGAATACTTTGATAAAGAATAAAAATATATTGAATGCTCAAATCAATGCCCCATTAACTGGAACCACCTAGTAGACATATCTATCAACATTAAGATTACACACAATGATCAAGAAATTTCCCATATACAAACGGCACCTTTATTGACCAAAAAACCCTGATTTGGCCTTTTGTTGAAACATCCATATATATTTGCATTGGCAATGCTTGTGTTTGAAGAATTTTACTACTTAAATGGTTGGAATTTATCTACACCCTATTTGTATATGTCAACTTTATTTGGGATTCAATATTTCCATGGCCTCTTGTGTGGTGTGAATTCATGTCTCTTATTATTTGAATTTATTATTCTATCTACAATTGATATTTATCATTAGGAGATCAAATTGTTTTAAAAGATTGCTAATAAAACATAAGAATTAGGGTAGAAGTGATTGTAACAACATATATCGGTGGTAAATTAACAATATCAATGTACCATTCAAACACAATATTTATAATGAGAAGGAAATACAACATTAGGAGAGAAACCCATTATTAAAATGGCACAATACTAATCTTTAAATCAAGCTAGAAGATCTAGATGTATAATATTGACCACTCAACTCTAAGTGCTTAGATCATCAATCAATGTGTAATTAGTGTAATTACAATTTCATATGACTATGTCTATTTATAGTTTAAATTCATTCCACAATATTAATTAGTAAAATCAAAATTAATTATACATTATATGCATCTTAACTTTATATAGCTCTACCAAATTTTTAAAATTGGAAATATACATTATTACACTGAGGAATCAAAACCCATAGTATTACATTGATATCAATTTTTTAAATATTTTCTTATACTACAGTATTTTATTCTCTTTATTTTATTGCCCATTTCCCTGTTTGTTTGTAAAGGGATTTATTACATTTTTCTTATGGAGGGATGTATTACATTTTTCTTATATTTTCATATTTTACATATGTCATGTTAGGAATCAATGTCAGAAGTGTTCTTCAAATTTATCTCTTTGTGGAATGCTAGGACGAAAGCAAATCTTGCATTGGTGGCAAATTATGTGGTGGCATTACTGAAAAATAATAAGCCCGAGAAGGAGTTGCAAAAGATCCGCGTTACTCAACTTAAGGAGATTTTAACATTTTTGTGCTTATTATTTAATTAGAATTTCTGATGTTATATCTGAACTTATAGACTAGAAATATTTCCAATGCCTATATATGTGCAGTTCATGATTTTTATTTTATTTTTACTCAAATGAAAGATAGCACGAATCTGGCTTTTGTGGATGATATACAATTTAGGAATCTTGTATTATGCTTTTTCTTTCTGAGAAAAAAATAGAATTTAGGAATCTTGTATATTCCACTACTACTATTGTCCTTGCTGATTCTGCAGGTATGAGTTCGTCTCTTCAGAATTAGAGACTTCCTAGTGCTATTGTTGATGCTTTTTTCTGAACATGATGAACAGGAGCAAAGTAATGATGAAGACACTGACCGGAACTCTAAACACATAAGGCAAATTGTTGACTCTCCATCATTTACACATGGTGAAGATTTAAGAGGTATTTGAAACATGAGGGTCAGGTCTCATTCTAACTATTTGGATATCAATAGGTTATTAAAATAAACTTGTAATAATGGAAAGAGAAATAAGGTTCTAGAATTTACTTAATTATTTTACTTTCAAAATTATAAGTATTAAATCTGTGAAACTATAGTGAAAATGAATATTAACAAATATATAAAATAATTAAACATAAAATAATTATAAAATTTTCAAAATCACAATGATAATCATGATTACTGATTGAAAATTACAGCGAAATCAGGGATTTTTCTTATACACTAGTCCTAAAAACATCCCTGATACTGAACATATGATTCCCAGCAACATTTCATATACTTAACCATTTTCAACCTGCAAAGTGGTTTACCAAACTTTTGGGTGTTAGTGACATAGATCTGTTTAAATGAAGTTTATACCATTACTTTCTCTCTTTTAATGATTAATATAAGTGGATTGTAGACTAATTTGTGCTCATAGGGAACTGAATACTCAACACTAGACCAAATTATCTGATAAAATAAAGTGATGTGTTTAAAGAGGACCTCTTAAATTGCCAGCTTACACAAGTTTTGGAGATATCTAGCTAGGTGCCCCAAATGAAACCTTCATTCCTGATGACTTGAAGTTGAATGAGTTGTTCATGGGATCTTCTGCAAGCCCAAAATTTGCATGGCATCCTAACCCTTCTGATCCCAGGATACCACTGGACTCATTGCTCTCAATTTATATCCATTTTGGAGCTTGGAACATATCCCAAGAAACACAAAAGGTTGACATATCTTTGCAAAAGATTTCTGCAGGAAAGGGGATGGTTGGAGTAAGACTATCCAGAGTTATTTTAGCATATCTTGCAAACCCTTTCGCAAAATTGCCACCTGATACAAGGCATCAAAATCTATAATAAAAAATGAGTTACATTAAAACACTAAGCAGTGAGGGCAGAAAATCTATAAAAAAGAATAATAGAATAACAATCTCACCCATTTTTTTAACAATTTGAGAAAGAACAGTATGAGGGTTTAACCTCTGGAACAGAGCATAGCATATTGAACTTTTGGGTGTTAGTGACGTAGATCTGTTCAAATGAAGTTTATACCATTACTTTCTCTCTTTTAATGATTAATATAAGTGGACTGCAGACTAATTTGTGCTCATAGGGAACTGAATACTCAACATTGGACCAAATTATCTAATAAAATAAAGCGATGTCTTGAAAGAGGACCTCTTAAATTTCCAGCTTACACAAGTTTTGGAGATATCCAGCTAGGTGCCCCAAATGAAACCTTCATTCCTGATGACTTGAAGTTGAACGAGTTGTTCATGGGATCTTCTGCAAGCCCAAAATTTGCATGGCATCCTAACCCTTCTAATCCCAGGATACCACTGGACTCATTGATCTCAATTTATATCCATCTTGGAGCTCAGAACATATCCCAAGAAACACAAAAGGTTGACATATATTTGCAAAAGATTTCTGCTAGAAAGGGGATGGTTTGAGTAGGACTATATAGAGTTATTTTAGCATATCTTGCAAACCCTTTCGCCAAATTGCCACCTAAGTTTTTGGTCCTTTAATTATACATATGATCCACATTGTTTTGGTCCCCTCCACATACTATTTAGGTCTAGCAACGTGATCTTGTAAAAAGAAAAAAACCAAAATGTCATGTGTCTATCATCAACTCTAACGAGGTCAACTTAAAATTACATTGAACATCATCACTTAATACATGTCACAAGGATGATGATCCTTAGATAACAAACTTATGTCCTTTGCAAATATCTAGGAGTAACGTCTTGCAGGTCCTCACATATAATGTGTCTCAAGATTCAAATATAATGACAAGAAGAATTGCGATAAAAATGCATAAGAGATATAGACACATATTGTCACAGAATACACTAATACATAGCCATAGAACTTCGCACAAGTTCTCATAGAATGGAATCTTGTATTCTTCCATAGAGAAATTTATCATTTTACTGCTTAGAAAATTTCAAATATATTTGAGTGTCACCATAAAGGTTTGATGATATAGTAAGCTTAGATGTCATAGAGAAATATTACCACAAAACCTTCGTATTGATGACATGAAAAATGCTTCAGATATCCGCATGTCACGGAGAAATTTGTGCCTCATATTTGTGTCAATTATAGTGCATCAGAACTTTTCAGAGTAGAGATGATTAATTCCAGAACTTTGCTTGGATTTATTGTCCTTCTATATTTCGACCTTCATTCTTTATGAATTTTGCAAAGATGGATAACTTGGTATCAAATTTATCTCTTTGTGGAATGCTAGGACGAAAGCAGATCTTGCATTGGTCGCAAATTATGAGGTGGCATTACTGAAAAATAATAAGCCCGAGAAGGAGTTGCAAAAGATCCTCGTTACTCAACTTAAGGAGATTTTAACATTTTTGTGCTTATTATTTAATTAGAATTTCTGATGTTATATCTGAACTTATAGACCAGAAATATTTCCAATGCCTATATATGTGCAGTTCGTGATTTTTATTTTATTTTTACTGAAGTGGAAGATAGCAAGAATCTAGCTTCTATGGATGATATACAATTTAGGAATCTTGTATATTCCACTACTACTAATGTCCTTGCTGATTCTGCAAGTATGAGTTCGATATGAGTTCGCCTCTTCAGAATTAGAGACTTCCTAGTGCTATTGTTGATGTTTTTCTTGAACATGATGAACAGGAGCGAAGTAATGATGAAGACATTGACCGAAACTCTAAACACTGAAGGAAAAGTGTTGAATCTCCATCATTTACACATGGTGAAGATTTAAGAGGTATTTGAAACAGGAGGGTCAGGTCTCATTCTAACTGTTTGGATATCAATAGGTTATTAAAATAAACTTGTAATAATGGAAAGAGAAATAAGGTTCTAGAATTTATTTAATTGTTTTACTTTCGGAATTATAAGTATTAAATTTGTGAAACTACAGTGAAATGATTATTAACGAATATATAAAAAAATTAAACATAAAATAATTATAACATTTTCAAAATCACAATGATAATCATGATTACTGAATTGAAAATTACAGTGAAAACAGGGCTTTTTCCTGATACACCAGTGCTAAAAACATCCCTGATACTGAACATATGATTCCCTACAAAATTTCATATGTTTAACCATTTTCAAACTGCAAAGTGGTTTACCAAACTTTTGGGTGTTAGTGATGAGTACAAAACGTGAGGGAGACATATTTAAGGATGGGGCAGACACCTGTGGCAAATGATACGTCTGATAATTTCGTGTTATAAACTTCTAAGACTTGCAACCGAGGCATGCAATTGACATTGGGAGATTCTAAATTATCCAATGTTTTCAATCGGCAATTCAATACTCTCAACTCAGTCAACAGTCGAATAGTCACCGACAAATGTTTCAATTCACTGCGATTCACGAGCCTCAATTCCTGTAAGATCTTCAAGTGACTAAGTGAAAGTGGTAGACTGTCTAGTGAAGGTCTCCCTATTTCCAGAACTTCTAAATTGCCCAAATCTCCAATTTCATTTGGAAATTCTTTTATGTTTGTACCCCTAAGATCTAATATTTTTAAGTACTTTTGATATGCTATTTGCGAAGGTAATATTTCAATTTTCTTACAATAGGAAACATCTAAACATTCAAGTGTGTTGATGTTTCCCAGTGTTTCGCTAGAGACAGTTAAATTATAGCACCAAATCAAATCAAGATATTTAAGACGAATTAAATTACCAAAAGAACCTGGAAGCATCTGCAACTGTAGGGAGTGAGACAAACCTATGTCTTTCAAGTTTATTAAATTAACGAAAGACTTTGAAAGCCCCTGCAAATGAGAAGAGTGAGACAGATCGATGTAATCCAAGTGTATTAAGTACCCAAAGGAATGTGGCAGTGACTTTAGATATGGGCAACTTGTTAACTCTAATCATTTCAACGAAACCAAATGACAAAATTCATCCAACAAAGTTTTAAGATTAATCTTATGGAGGACAATCAGTTCAAGGTGCTTAAGGTGCCCTATTGATTTTGGTAACTTTGAAAGGGGAGAATAAATAACTAATTGTCGCAACAACAAAGGTGCCTACAAAATGTTTTAGGGTTTTAATGGTAAGAAAGAATTTGACGAGTAGCTTATGCAAAACCATTTAAATTCGTTGCAGATCTTACTGTGCGAAATCAATAACGAATAAACGCATACTTTAAATCACCAAAATTTTATTTACCTAATGGGAAGATCTTCATTACATTTTGTAGATAAAAAGATGTTAAAAGTGAAAAAATTTGAAAATGAAAGACTTTTATTACATTTTGTATGTAAAAAATGAAAAAGCATAATAAATTCATTTTAACTTTAAACAAAATGGAACAAAATATAAAATTTGGAATTACAAATTTTAATATTTATTAAAAAATAACTAAAAATGTGGATATATGGAAGTTATTCATATTTATGGATGACACAAACTCCAAAATTATTCCACTAGTTAAACTTGTATATACTGAATTGAATGCAAACATAGGCAGTGAACAAAGCTCATAGACTCTCCAAAGTTAAACTTGTGTATACTCAATTGAATGCAAACATAGACAATGAACAAGGCTCACAGACTCTCCAAAGTTAAACTGCATGCTAAAAACTTTGGCCAATTTGTTAAAATGATCTTGATGAATCTATTATAATGTGATTTGCAGCGGTGATTGTGGCACTTGATGAAGGGAATTTTGATTTAAAGATACATACTGTAACTGAAATGCAAATTTATTGTTTTAATATTTAGCATGTATGATGTAAAACAATGCAAATATAATGAATCTACATGGAAACATTTTGTCTCACTGCTCAGGTCATGAAGTTAATCAAACAGATTAACAAAAAAAAATTAGATTTTGTTGCTTACATGTGACCAGTAAAGTTTTAGAAAAATATTTTTTTAATAGAAAAACTATTCCTAACCGGTTTAGGACTACTGAAATGGCCTTTAAGGTGCACTGAAGGCTTCAGTATTTTGAACCCGAAATCTGTGTTGTTCTTAATCATTAAACAAAAAAACCAGTTCACCGAAAATGCAAATTCCATCAAGGGGCAACTATACAAACAGGGCCAAAATGCAAATCGGTGTGTATAGGGCCAAAATGCAAATCGGTGTGTCTAATGGAAAGGTTATTAAAAATGATTGCAGTATAGAATGGGAATGTAATCAAATAGCAAGGCTGTTTAAAATGTTTGCTGTAAAGCATGGTAATGTAATCAAATGGTGAAGTTCTTCAAATTCTTGGTTGCATAAATCAAGTTCCAGTGAAACCAGTTTTGTTACCATTTAAATCTGATATCCTGGCTTATCATGATGTAGCTTGATATCCAAGTGGCAAATGAACTTTGATTTTAGAGGTAATTTATTAGGGAAACAAAGGAATTTCTTCATCTGAAATTCATTTATTTCATTCAATTGAAAATTTACTGTAATCGTCAACACAAAAATGGTATGAGGAGTCAGACTGTGCAAATAATAATCAAATTGAAACTACAGGTTCTCAGGATTGAAAATACAGGTTCTCAGGGCAACGAGTTCAAGTTTCTATTATTTATGATTCTAAAATTCAAAATTTATCAATTTTAATAATTCTTAAATCTGTAAATTTATGCAAATATTTTTGGCACATAAAGTGAGAAGTGACCATCATGACTACGGTGACAAGACTAGTAGTAATTCTTGCTTCTGTAAATTTATGCAAATATTTTTAGAACAGAAAGTGAAAAGTGACCATCCTGACTATTGTGATAAGACCAGTAATTTTTATATCTGCAAATATTTTTTTCCACAGAAAGTGAGAAGTGACTATCCTCGCTATTGTGACAAGACCAGTAATTTTTACATCTGCAAATTTATACAAATATTTTTGTCACGGAAAGTGAGAAGTGGCCATCCTCATTATGCTGACAAGAACAGTTCAAAAGCAACCAGTCAAATATCTATTTCTTGTGTATTTGAGATTAGTATTCATCGTCATTCAAAATCAGAGTGTCAAGACCAGTAATTTTACATCTGCAAATTTATGCAAATATTTTTGCCACAGAAAGTGAGAAGTGACCATCCTGATTATTCTGACAAACCCAGTAATTCTTACACCTGAAAATTTATGCAAATACTATTTTCCAAAAAAAATGAGAAGTAACCAGCCTGACTACTGTGACAAGACGAGTAATTCTTACATCTGCAAATTTACGCAAATATTTTTGCAACGAGAAAGTGAGAAACGTCCATCCTGACTATTGTGACAATACCAGGAATCCTCCAGGAAAACCAAAATTAATTACCATATTTTTCAATCATAAAGAAATATTATTTATACATAGGATAATATATTTACAAAGAGGCGGTGTCAAGCAACATGTCGTATATGTAAAGCAGAGTCCAAGTAATCTGCCCCATTCAAATTCCAGTGCTTACAGACTTCTACATTTTACACCTTCAGTTGTCTTATTCTCGGCCTCTTCCATGTCATTTTACATTCTAAAAATTCAAAATTACCTAGGTAACAGGTTCTGGGCAAGAAATACACCAGAGCCTGGAGTTTGAAAACTTTCGCCTCTCATGAAGGTTCTTTGCCTTCTTTAGAAAGTACAGTCCTCAAAGGTTTTACCCATCTCTAGTAGAGAACAAAAATCCAGGGAACATGGCCACAATTCTCCATCAACACCAGCACTGATCTGTTTCCCAATTCCTTCCTCTCCAAGGCCTAAATGAGGAAGAGGATGGAGATGATGCACGCCTGCCAGTGTCAAAATTGCGTATGAGATGCAGAGCATCATATGCTTTCCTCTTCTCTGCATCAGACAAAGTCTCATAAGCCTTATTTGTCTCTGAAAAAAGTTCAGTGGCTGTCTCAAGCTGGTGCAGGGGCATGACATCTGGGTGGTATTGCAGTGCCAGTTTTCTGTATGCAACCCTGATATCACTGTAGGAGACATCATGAGGGACCCCTAACAGAGCATAGTGATCCTTTTTTCTCCTGAAAGCAATATCCCTCTTCTCTTCTGTTGCACAACTGGCAGTAATGGTTCTGCCATTAAAGCTAGCAGAAGACCTTAATACCCTCTTGCCAGGACTTGAAATTGGGCTGCTTGTGGGACTTGTTTGGGACATGAATCCCATAGGGGCCTGACCTCTGGGGGATGAGAGTGGGGAGTTGATTGTGAGAAACCCAACTGTTGAAATCTTCATGATTTCTTTCTTGCTTCGAAACTATGAAAACAAGGGTATAGCAGGTATGTTGTAATACCCTAACAATTTCACTCTTCACGAGAAGCGGCGAAGCCATTTATATTAATAATAATAATGGAAGTCATCCTGAAACTGCACAGCCGTAGTGGACCAAGTCTCTCATTTATCTAATAGAATTAAAAAGAATGAAGCAAAGTTTTGTCGGGGGGCATGGGCCTTTGGTTCTATCCAATTTCGAATCGGACAAGTTGATAAGGAATAAGATATTGTGTTAAGTTCATGGAGATCCACTCTCAGAATAAGATAAACACAGATTTTCTTGAATATGAATTTAAAATTCAGGAAACCTGGGTCGTATAAAACGTACATTGCTCCTAAAAGTTTGGCCAAATTCAATTTCTTTGACTTAAAAATGGAATCTATTTACTGCAGAAATAACCTAATCGTACCTAATCCATCGATTTTTTATTTATGCAGTGGAACATTCCATCATTTTTCGTGGCATGGAATTTCTATTACCTTTCATGGCATGGCAATGCATGTCAGGATTCACTGATTGGTTGATATTTTGATGAGAGATCTTTGAATGGAAGCCACCTTGATTGCAGTTCTAGAAGGATTCTTTTGATTGGGCTATGGCTTATAATTGCAGCGTTAGAACTGATAACAGATTACGCATCCACCGCTCATTGCTCGAATGCATGCCTGAACATCTTCTGGATGAAAATGAGCGAGTGACAAATTTGAAATGGACATCTTTAAAGGTTATCACTCGCGTTGAAAAGACCTTATACCTACTATGTTGAAAGAGTCTGTAAATCTGTGGGCTTCTATATATATATATTATATTATTTGTGTGAAAGTTGTACCTTTGACAGGGCACCTGCATGATAATTTCTCGCTGAAACCCTCAGAAATTCAACGGCAGTATTTTGTTTGGGAATCGAACCGGCAAACAGGGTAGTCAATATCTCGAGTGCCTTCAGGGTCCTTACGCTAGAATAAACCTACTAAACTTATAAAAACGGTGGAGAAATCTAGGTCTTGAGGATATGCGGGGGTTTGGACTTGGCCATATCTTCTTCTCCCATATTTCCAATGCTATGTTGCTTGTTTGCTCCCTGTTTATTCTGAGATACCACTTACCCAGTGTGAAAACCGACTTTATCAAACGGGATCACCCAGACACAACAAGAAGATCATGCCTAAAGGTATGGTGATGGGTCGACTCGATACCTCTGGCCATGAATTTGAAAATGGCAGCAGTAGGGCTTTCTCGCACGATGCTCATGGATCCCCAGGCATGATATCCACATCCTATATCCACACCCTGGAAGTTTCTCGTTTTGCTTAATGAACAGAGAGTGCAGGAGGGTTTTGCTTAATGAACAGAGCGCAGGAGGATTCAGAGTGCAGTGCATGCTTGTCAGATGCCAGATGCCATGCGTGGCCAGATGCCAGATGCGATGCGCGGGAGGCCTAAATGAGGAAGAGGATGGAGATGTTGTATGCCTGCCAGTGTCAAAATTGCGTATGAGATGCAGAGCATCATATGCTTTCCTCTTCTCTGCATCAGACAAAGTCTCATAAGCCTTATTTGTCTCTGAAAAAAGTTCAGTGGCTGTCTCAAGATGGTGCAGGGGCATGACATCTGGGTGGTATTGCAGTGACAATTTTCTATATGCAACCCTGATATCACTGTAGGAGACATCACGAGGGACCCCTAACAGAGCATAGTGATCCTTTTTTCTCCTGAAAGCAATATCCCTCTTCTCTTCTGTTGCACAACTGGCAGTAATGGTTCTGCCATTAAAGCTAGCAGAAGACCTTAATACCCTCTTTCCAGGACTTGAAATTGGGCTGCTTGTGGGACTTGTTTGGGACATGAATCCCATAGGGGCCTGACCTCTAGGGGATGAGAGTGGGGAGTTGATTGTGAGAAACCCAACTGTTAGAAATCTTCATGATTTCTTTCTTGCTTCGAAACTATGAAAACAAGGGTATAGCAGGTATGTTGTAATACCCTAACAATTTCACTCTTCACGAGAAGCGGCGAAGCCATTTATATTAATAATAATAATGGAAGTCATCCTAAAACTGCATAGCCGTAGTGGACCAAGTCTCTCATTTATCTAATAGAATTAAAAAGAATGAAGCAAAGTTTTGTCGGGGGGCATGGGCCTTTGGTTCTATCCAATTTCGAATCGGACAAGTTGATAAGGAATAAGATATTGTGTTAAGTTCATGGAGATCCACTCTCAGAATAAGATAAACACAGATTTTCTTGAATATGAATTTAAAATTCAGGAAACCTGGGTCGTATAAAACGTACATTGCTCCTAAACTTTTGGCCAAATTCAATTTTTTTGACTTAAAAATGGAATCTATTTACTGCAGAAATAACCTAATCGTACCTAATCCATCGATTTTTTATTTATGCAGTGGAACATTCCATCGCTTTTCGTGGCATGGAATTTCTATTACCTTTCATGGCATGGCAATGCATGTCAGGATTCACTGATTGGTTGATATTTTGATGAGAGATCTTTGAATGGAAGCCACCTTGATTGCAGTTCTAGAAGGATTCTTTTGATTGGGTTGTGGCTTATAATTGCAGCATTAGAACTGATAACAGATTACGCATCCACTGCTCATTGCTCGAATGCATGACTGAACATCTTCTAGATGAAAATGAGCGAGTGACAAATTTGAAATGGACATCTTTAAAGGTTATCACTCGCGTTGAAAGACCTTATACCTACTCTGTTTAAAGAGTCTGTAAATCTGTGCGCTTATATATATATATATATATATATATATATATATTATTTGTGTGAAAGTTGTACCTTTGACAGTGCGCCTGCATGATAATTTCTTGCTGAAGCCCTCAGAAATTCAGCGGCAGAGGGTCTGTATTTTGTTTGGGAATCGAATCGGCGAACAGGGTAGTCAATATCTCGAGTGCCTTCAGGCTCCTTACGCTAGAATAAACCTACTAAACTTATAAAAACGGTGGAGAAATCTAGGTTTTGAGGATATGCGGGGGTTTGGACCTGGCCATATCTTCTTCTCGCATATTTCCAATGCTATGTCGCTTGCTTGCTCCCTGTTTATTCTGAGATACCACTTACCCAGTGTGAAAACTGACTTTATCAAACGGGATCACCCAGACACAACAAGAAGATCATGCCCAAAGGTATGGTGATGGGCCGGCTCGATACTTCTGGCCATGAATTTGACAATGGCAGCAATAGGGCTTTCTCGCACGATGCTCATGGATCCCCAGGCATGATATCCACATCTTATATCCACACCCTGGAAGTTTCTCGTTTTGCTTAATGAACAGAGAGAGCAGGAGGGTTTTGCTTAATGAACAGAGCGCAGGAGGATTCAGAGTGCAGTGCATGCTTGCCAGATGCTAGATGCCATGCGCGGCCAGATGCCAGATGCGATGCGCATGAGGGATAATGAATCGAACACTTCGAATCAAACAGTGAATATTAATTCCATCGTCTAACAACGAAATCAATGGTGCAGAAAGGTACAGAGTGGCATTGGAGGGGAGTTCTTCCCAGAGGAATGCCTTAAGGCGTAATAAAATGAGTTAGAATCAAGAATAAATAATAACTAACTATGTCAATCATAATAACATTATGAATACATTAAATAATTAAATAACAAAGCTGGTAAAGGTCCCCCATCCTTGAAAAAATCATAACACTAATTACAATCAAATTAGAATGATAATTACTAATATATATATATGTGTGTGTGTGTGTGTGTGTGTGTTTTTAATTTTTCTTGACATTTATATTAGTATTATTAATTAATAAATTAAATAATTTGGTAAACGGATAAAATTTGACATAACAAATTAGTAAAATTTTCTAAACTAATCAACTTACCTTTTTAAACTTACCAACATGATTATGAATCTCTCGTTTACCTCAACAAACTTATTTATATAAATATTTGGTAAATAAATTAATAAATAAAATTATTTATTTTTATCCTAATAGTATGATTATTTATTTATTTCTATCCTAAGAACCTATTTCTATTATTATTATTTTGGACTAAAAATATATATTATTAAATAAACCATTTTATTATATTTTTATAATTTTAATAGCCAATAGAATTATTGTATTAAACAACCCTTGGTTATTTTCCTATAAATAAATTACTTTTGATGATATTCTCCCATTTATTAATAGTACCTAATTTTACTTAATCCAGAAATAGAATAACATCTTAATATTATAAAAATAATAATATTAAATTTACTAATATAATTTTGACCTGAGTCCTAGAGTCCAAATTAGCCGTTATTTAGCCGTTGGAGTCTCTGCTCAGTCTATTTAACTTGCTAGGCCGGATGTGTCTCTTCAACTTGTCCTGACGATGAACCACACTGGTTGGTTTGAAACGCGTCGACAAAGGTCTTCTTTATGTGATTTACGCCAAGCTCTTCTTATAACTATGTTGTTGTTGTTTGTAACATCCCTCGTGAAAAATCCATGTAATAAAAGTTAAAAAAATAACCACGTTTGATGGGACACTTATTCCAAGCTGAATGTTGAGAAAGACATCTTAAGGGGTGTTCATTTGGTTGTTTATGGCTCAGGAAATTGACAAAGGAAATGACTAAGGATTTGCGAAGGAAAAATGGATTTTTTGGCACATTTATTTATGAAAATAATGGAAATTAGGAGAAAATGGAGGTGAAAGGTCACAGGTTGCATGTAAGGATGAAAATGAAGAAAATATAGGCCTCATTCATAAAAAGGCTTTTGAAATCAGTTGGTAACCTTTTGTCAGTTGATTTTTGGAGCTCTCTCATTATTCTCTCTCTCTCTCTCATACTCTTGGACACTTAGAGTTTCTTGGAACAATTTTGGCATTGGAGCAAGAAAGGAAAAAAAGGCAAGAGGAAGCAAAGATCAAGTAGGGAAGGCAAGATCAAGCAACGACAATGGGCTTCATTGTAGGTATCGACTTGCATATTTATTTTCCTTGCTAGATTTGGCATGCATGGAATTTCATGTGGAAATTTTCTATAATAGCATGGGTTTGTCTAGGTGTAATAGTGGTTTTGGCCTAGCCTTTCCATTTTGGGATATCCATGGTGTGATGGGGTTCTCATGTTTTGGTTGCACTAGATTATTGAATGGATTCAAAGTTGTGTGGGGTGGATGAATGATAGAGCACATGGCCTAGTTTACCCTGAACCAAACTATGGGTCATGATAAAGCCACTGGCCTAGTGACCCCTGAGAGAGACTGTGGGTTGCGGTAAATCTAGGATTGTGTTTCCTCGATGGGCCTAGGAATTCGTGTCGGTTAATGGAAGGATATATGATAAATCCAAGAGGTGGTTTTATCTAAATTGGGCCTAGTAATCTCAGTTTTGGGATATGCAGTAAATTCTTGAAATTCAGCCTTGGTTTAGGGCCTAGTGATCTGGGTTTTGATTGCAATAAAGCCTGAGAGACTAGGAGAGAGTAAAATTCCTCACGGTGTACGTGGAGAAATCTGATGGCATCCATGGTTGTTTGGCCTAGTGATCGGGTGGATATCACGGTAAATCCTATTATGATGTGTTCATTGTATTGGCCTAGTGATTTGGGATGGATTATAGTAAAGCCTAGTTTATGTTGAGGAGGGTGAGGTTGTTTAGCCTTGGTATGCTCTAGTTGGTTATTTTTGTTTGTGTCCCATATTCATGCTTGGAATATGACATGGGGGTGAATGACTGAAGAGATATTTGGCTCTCCCATTCTATGGTCAAGTGGAATGTGGTAGTCCCATCTCTAATTAGTTTATTTTGTTCATTAACGAGAAATTCATTTCCTTGATTTCCATGTGAAAATTTATTGATGTAAATGTGGATTTTGATGGCTGATATGTTTATGGCAATTTTGTTCCTATTATTTTCGTTATATGTATATTTTATGACAGCAACTATGTATGTCTCTCAGCATGTTTTTAATTGTAAATGAATGGATAGTGTAACTATGGCCTAATATATGATAATGGAGAAAATGACATGAGGGAACAATGTTTCATAGCAATTATAAGATAAGTATGAGATCCATACACTTAATTGTATTCCTTACATCTATAGTTACATGTTGATGATGTGTTTGATGAAATGCTTGTCATGGATAGTAGTGGTCTTATTAAGTTTATTTCTTTTGCATCATTGTTTCCATTTATTTTTATTGATTCTAAGTTGCCACTGTATTCTAAGCAGTGGCATGGGCTCTAGGCCTCAAAAAAAGGTTAAAACCCAGGGTCACTAGCACATAATTGAAAATTTTTGTCTCTAGTCACTGGCAGGCAAGCCTTTGAGAGCGACTTTGGTTCTTTGGTTGTTCCCTTTCCCATAGCATGAGAGCAATTGTGGCCTAAGAGATATAAAACAATAATGGGACCCATGGATAGGCTATATGAGTGGCTAACGTGTCTCCTAAGGGTTCTTTTGATGACGTTGGGTGACTGTGTGCAATGTTCTGTCAATCCCACTTCCTTAAGGTCACATAGGAGGTCGAATCTGATCATAGTAGCCTCTCGTCTCATGTTTACCCTGGTTGGAATGGTTACCTGAGTGGATGTGGGAGGAGGGTGTTATAGAGTGGTATGAGAGCATGGTTCAACTCTCAAACTAATGGGTAGTGTGTGTTGGTCATGCATGCATGTCAGTTGCATGTGTGTCTCTTACACTTCATTTCGTGTGCATGTTGAATTTTCTTGATGATTGATTATGGTTGTATTAATGTTTCCACGGAGAATTTGATATTTATTTTGTGAAATGTATTTGTCATGAGTATGTGACTGGTTATATATGGATTATATTTTTCTTACATGTTGATTTTATGTCCCCTACTTACATCCTTGTATGTTAGGTTACATTCTTGAATATTTTGATTGCATGTATCAATCTGTTGATTACAAGAATTGATCGCTAATGTTTGACTACATGAATTTATGTGTATGTGTAGTTGATTAGGAATTTATTATGCATGTGGTTGGTTGCATGTGGTAATGTGTACAATGGAGTAATGGTTTTTGTCATGCATGAGGTCATAGCATGCAATGTCGTTATGGTTTCGCATTGATGACTAGACCCTAGCTAGAATGATGTTTATGTGTTGATGCGCTTACTTCTTGTATGTCTATATGTCATTATGTCTATGTTATACATGTATCATGCTGATTTGGAGATATTGCAAACATGGTATCCTCCCCGAGCTATATTGAGGTACATTGATTTATTGTGATTTCATTTATCTGACATATTATGCATTGTAGGAAATAAATCAAATGGATAGCAAGATGGTTGACGACAAATACTCTCCCTATGATTCTGAAGAGAAACATGGTGTTTGTAACTCTTCTGATTTTGTAGTTACATTGAGAAGTTTGAAGAAAGAGATAAGGATTTGTAAGGTGGATAATGAAAGAATCATATATGTACAAGAGAAGAAAACAGAGGTTAATGCTATACTTCTTCAGAGTTTGTTAGACTTGCAATGACAAGGGCCACTTCGGATCAGCCATGGACATGGGGATGGAACTAATGGGGCATATGGCAGTAAATCCCCTGGTAGACACAGGTCGGATATATTTGATATAGTGAGAGATGGAAGGTTATTTGACACTCCAAATAGGAGGGGTGATGAGTACATGTACTATTCTTGTTCTGGTTCTGATAGACATCATGTTCGTCATTGCTATCACCCTTATAGGAGGAATGATAGGGGATACTTTCCTGATGAGTTTAAGAAAGAAAAGCCACCTGATTTTGATGGATATGTGAAGAAGTTAGAAGATGCATACACTTGGATACTTTGAAAGACCAAATTATTTGAGTTGCATGAGTACACAGATAACATGAAGGCAAGAGTAGCTATCTTCAACTTGAAAGGTAAAGCATACATTTGGTAGGAAGATGTGAAGTGGGTTAGAGACATCAAGGCAGATGACTTTAGTTTGTGGGAGTTCAAGAGGCTTTTCAAGAAGAAGTAATTGTCAGAAAGGTACTACGATAGTAAGGTTAAGGAATTCTATGAGCTAAATATGGGATCAATTACAGACAAAGAGTACATGACCAAGTTTCTAGAGTTTTTGAGGTGTGTACCATATCTTACTGATGAGAAGGCTAAAGTTCAGAGATTTGTAAGTGGTTTTCCATTAGCATTTAGAGATCATATTGAGCATGATGAACCTCGATCAATTGAGGAAGGCATTGGGAAATTAAATCATTTATATAAGCAGTCAAAGAGTAAGAATGAATCTCAACAAGGATGGAAAGGGAAGGATAAAGGCAAAGGTCAATGGCATCCTAAGAGGACAAGGCCTTCACATGTAGATGAGAAAGAGAATGTGGCACTACAAAAGAGATTGAATGCAGCTAGATAGGGACATGGGTCACATCAGTAGCAGCATCATAGAGGTGAGGGCACTGGTTGGTTGGAGTGTTTGACATGTGGTAAGGAGCACCTTAATAGAGACTACCCATAGAATCAAGGTGGTAGGCCTTATATATACAGTGCAGTGGAGGCGCAGACCATTTGGGATGTTGTTCAGAGTGTTCCACATATCTATTTAGTAGTGGATAATAGACAGGTAGAACACTAGGCATCTATCATTGAGATGGACGGTAAGATTTGTGATCAAGTTATTTCTATTTAGATTGACCCTAGATCTAATTATAACTACGTTAGTCCTGATTTGGTGGATAAGTGTGGTTTGAGTAAGGAATTCCATGTAGATTCTTCGGTAGTGCAGTTGACTATGTAGGTTTTAACACTATACGGAAATTACCTTTATACAAATTCTAAAAATAGAAAATAAACAATGGTGAGAGAATAAAGCATAAAAGCATATATACACATAGATTTTCCCAGGATCCCCAAACCGGGACTACCAGATTGATTTTTTATTATGTTCCTTTTAATGTTACAATACAAATATATAGATGTTGAATCATCCATAAATCCTAATCCATCAACCTTGGATTAGAACATATCCATGGTTCCCTTGACCGGATCTACAAAATATAATGGGTAGAAAACCATCATGCCTAAAACCATGTGCGAAAACCATGCACAAAACCATATGTAGGTCTAACTACCTAATATAGGGTCTAA
Organism: Pinus taeda; assembly: GCA_000404065.3. NCBI lineage: Eukaryota > Viridiplantae > Streptophyta > Pinopsida > Pinales > Pinaceae > Pinus > Pinus taeda. The sequence goes on along the minus strand of APFE031202770.1, from coordinate 8,083 downwards.
AAAAATTCCCTGGAGCATTGTCCCAGACCTTGTAGAGACCCCCGTCAAACCCCCCTATTTCACCCAACGCAATGAACAGGGGGGATATATTTCCCCCCCAGTCCATGTGTGGGGCTAGTCATGAAATAAATATAACACACACCCAACATTATCCCACTTGTTGTTTTCTTTCCATGGGGGCCACAGAAGATCTTAGTCATTGGTCCAGCCCTACAATGCCCATTATTTCTCTACACCAAGAAAATTTCTCAATGCTCACAAAATTCATCAATGCATTTGTAACATTCTTCAAAGTGTCCAACTTTACCAGCAACGCCATTTTGTCCTCAACCATATCCCTCAAAAAGTGATACTGAACATCAATGTTATTTTTCTTTGAATGATAAGCATGGTTCTTTACCAAGAAAATTTCACTTTGCCTATCACAGTCTATCCTTATAGCTCTCTATACCAACCCCATACTTGAACACAATCTTTGCAACCAAAATGCATCCTTGCTTGCATGAGTGGCTACCATGTATTCTGCCTCTTAGTTTAAAGTGCCACTATAGATTGTTTCTTTCTCATCCAATTGACTGCATCTCCAAACAAGTTAAATGCATACCCACTTGTAGACCTTCTATGATCCAGATCTCTAGCCTAGTCTGAATCAAAAAATCCGCGGATGCCCAAAACTCTATCCAATCTTGGTCTTCCTTGGTAGCACAATCCATAATCATTAGTGCCATGCAAATGCCTTAAAACCCTCTTCACTGTTATCTTATGCTCCTTACCTGGTTTTGACATAAACATGATTAATACTCCCGCTGCATGTGCAATGTAAGGTCTAGCATAGACCATTCAATACATCAGGCTACCGACTACACTTGTGTATGGAACACATGACATGTCCTCTTCCTCTTCTTGTTTCTTGAGACACTTTTCATCAGATAACTTTACACCGACACGAATAGGAACCTTCACCGGTTTACTATCATGCATATTAAATATATGCAATATCGTCTCAACATACTTCCTCTGGTTTAACCAGAGTTTCCTTTTTCCCCAATCTCATTTAATTTCCATGCCCAAAATATAGTTTGCAGCACCAAGATCTTTCATGTCGAATTTGGAGGACAATTGGGTCTTCAATTCCTAGATAATTTCTTTCTTATCTCCAATCAACAACATATCATCCACATACAAGACGAAATAAATAACACGGTCACCAGTTAATTTAAAATACACACAATGATTTTCTTTTATTTTGGTGAAGCCAAGTCCCCGTATATATGTATCAAATTTCTAAGACCACATCCTTGGTGGCTATTTTAACCCATATAGAAACTTTTTTCACATGTATACCAGTTCTTTCTTAACCTTCACTATAAAGCCTTCAGGTTTCTTCACGTAGATCTCTTGTTCCAGATCCACGAGAAGAAATGTTATCTTCACATCCATCTGTTCTACCTCAAAATCAAAAGCAGTAGCAACAAATAAAAGTAATCTAATAGAAGCTACCTTGGACATAGGAGAAAAATATCACCAAAATAAATTCCCAACACTTAAGAATAACCTTTTGCTACCAACCGAGCTTTTTATTTCTCCACCTTGCCTTCTACATTCATTTTATTCTTAAACGCTCATTTTATGCCAATGGGTTTCCCTCCATCTGATAACTCCACTAGATCCCAAGCCTCATTTTTGTGCAAAGATGTCATTTCATTAACCATGGCCTATTTTTAGGGTTTTCCATCCTTTCAATCTACTACTTCCTTGACAGTTCTAGGATCATCATTAGTAATAGATAAAGAAAAATTTGAACAGAATGCAGTTGGACTATACCTTTCTAGTTGCCTTCTTTCTTGAATTGATCTTCTCACAGCTAGAGTTTGTGGCTCTTCATCTTTTGATTCCTCTTCTGCTGTAGAGTCTGATTCCTCCTCCTTTAGCTAAAATTCTATCTTCTCAGGTTCCTTTGGTAGGACTTCATGTTTAATAACATATTTTACCTCTCTAAACACCACATCATGGTTGTACACAACCTTCCTTGTTTCTGGGTTCCAAAGCTTATAACTTGTTAAACCATCCTTGTACCCAATAAAGATGCACCTTTCAGATTTAATATGCAACTTGGTTATTTTTTCCTTTGGAAGATGTACATATGCATCACATCCAAATACCCTCATATGTCAAAGAGAGGGTTTCTTACCAGTCGATACCTCTTGCAGAGTGTTATCCTCCAACATTGATGAAGGTGATAAGTTGACCAGGGAACATGTAATCTCCACTATCTCTACCCAACATTTTTGTCCTAACCCAACACCACTGGGCATGCTTCTTCCATTTTCCATAAACTCCCTATTCATTCTTTCTGCAAGTCCATTTTGCTAAGGTGTGTATGGAGTAGTCTTCTGTCATGCTATACCACACTTCTTACAAAACTCTTGAAATTCCTTCTTGCAAAACTCTCCATCATTATTTGTCCTCAACACCTTTATCTTCTTCTTTGTCTGTTTTTCGACCAGAGCCTTAAATTCTTTAAACCTGTCAAAGACTTCATTTTTATTCCTCAAGAAATATATCCATGTATTCCTTGAGAAGTCATATATAAATGATACATAGTACACAGACTTACCTAGTGATGGAACCGACACAAGTCTAAATACATCAATGTGCACAAGCTCTAATATTTGTTTCACCCTCTTAGCACCAGAGGGGAAACTGACCCGATTCTACTTCCCATATACACAATTTTCACAGAAATCAAAATCTCGCAAGAACTTAGACATACCTTCTACCATATCATTAGCATGAGGTATTCGGAGGCCCTTCTCTCCAATTTTTCCAAGCCTTCGATGCCATAGCATTGTCTTTTCTCTAGATACCACTAGATTTTTTACTCAACTTTCAGGAACCACATAACTATTGCACCCATCAATAATAGTGTTACCCTGAATATTGTATAGAGTTCCAATCTGAACTCCCTGCATCAATACTAGTGCTACCCGAACCATCTTACAGGTATCTTTCTTGAACATTTATTTTACACCTGCATCATCTAGCTTTCTTACAGAAATCAAATTTCTCACCAATGCAGGAATATTCAAAACACCTGGAAGTGTTCTAATCCTTCCACCTTACAGCTTCAACTTGAATTTTCTGTGACCAAAGGCTCTAGCCTTCCTAGCATCCCCTAATAAGACATCACCATCATCATATTTATTATACTTGCAGAAACACTCCCTATGGGAATTGGAGTGAAAGGATGCACCTGAGTCAATCAACCATGCCTCATGATCTACATGTGTATTTGAAGAAGAAGCCAACTACACATCCCCACCTTGATCTAAGGTGGTTTTTGTCTCTATAGAAGTAGTATCATCATATCCCTTTCCTTTATCATGAGATTTAGATATACAGTCATTTATGAAGTGCCCTTCCTTTCCACATTTCCAGCACACATTTACAGGTTTTCCTGGAGATTTAAATATCCCTCTAGATTTAGATCTCCCACTCAAGGATTTATTTATTTTCCTATTCTGGGACCATCCTCATACAGACATGGCATCATCATTCTGGCCCTTCATATATTTTTGTCTCATCTCCTCTGACAACAAGTATGAGACTATTTCATCAAACTACAAGGCAGTCACATTGCTACCTATTGCAACAATTAGACTATCCCATGAATCTGGTAAAGAACAAAACGAACTATTTCACTTATCTTTATTTGAGATTTTTATATCAACAGATAACAATTGACTTACCATAGTATTAAAATCATTCATATGCTATGTCACCGAGTCTCCATCGTTCATCCTCAGGTTATACAACTTTTTCCATAAGAACAATTTTTTCACCAAAGACTTAGATTGGTACAATGTCCCTAATTTGTTACACAAATCCTTTGTCGAAGCTTCCCTGGATACATTCAAAAATAGTGAATCTGAGATACACAATTGTATCATGTTATTTTCCTTCTGATCCAACTTCACCCAATCTTCAACTAACATTGTCGTTTGTTTAATACCAAGCTCTACCATGTTCCACTGATCTTTATCCACTAGAAGATTCTCTATCTTGAGTTTCCACAACTCAAAAAAATGACCATTAAATTTCCTGATCTCTATCTTTCCACTACTCACCATCTTCTTTCAACACAAGAATCGATCCCACATATCTCCCGCTCAACAAGGTCTACCAAAGGCCCGAGAAAAACCCCTCAGCAACAAATGTGTTCCTTTGAAGCCAAAACAACTCTGATACCAAATGTAGGTTTTAACCCCGTACAAAAATTACCTGCATACAAATTGTAAAAATAGAAAAATAAACAATGGCAAGAGCATAAAACATAAAAACAAATATACACAAATATTTTCCCCTAAATCCCAAAGTGAGGACTACTAGATTGATTTTTCATTATGTTCCTTTCAATAATACAATACATATATATACATGTCAAAACATGCATAAATCCTAATCCATTAACCCTAGATTAGAACATAATCTTAGTTCTCTTGAATAGATCTACAAAATACAATAGGCAGAAAACCATCATGTCCAAAACCATGTGTGAAAACTACACACAAAACCATAGGTAGGTATGCCTACCTAATATAGGGTCTAAAACAAATTTCCTCAGGGCACTGCCCCGGACCCCATAGAGGGGGTCTATCGCCCCCCGCAAACCCCCCTGTGACCCCCCTGTCATGCCCGACACAACGAACACGAGGCCCAACAGGCTACAAGTACGAAGAAATGAGTTCATCATTGGGTATGATCTTATGCAATTGACTTGAATTGTATGCCTACCACAACACATTTGAATGTATTACCATTGGGTTGATATAGTATGTTGTTGGGCATGGACTGGTTGTATCCTCATAGAACTAAGGTAGACTATTATGAAAAATCCATTGAGTGTGTTGATGGAAATGGAGAACGAAGAGCATTAAAGTGAAAGAAGAAATCCACATCACTTAGGATGGTGAAAGCTATGCAATAAAATCATAGTCATAGGGAAGGGTGCAAGTTATTTGTAGTGAAAATTCCTAGTGATAAAGGTAAGGAAGTTGAGGATGTAGATATGTTGAGAAGATACCCAGATTTGCAATAGTTTCAGGATGTATTTCCTGAAGACATTACAAAGTTTCCACCTCACAGTGAGGTAGAATTTTATATCGAGTTAGTGCCAAGAGTAGCTTCAGCATCAAAAAAACCTTATAGGATGAGCACACTTTTGTTGGTTGAGTTAAAGTTACAGTTAAAGGAAATGATGGACAAGGGATACATTAGGCCAAGTGTATCACCTTGGGATGCATCGAAATTTTTTGCGAAGAAGAAAGATGGTACTCCATATTATGCATTCAATATAGGCATTTGAACATAATGACTATCAAGAATAGGTACCATCTGTTGAGGATTGATGCCGTTTTTGATCAGAAGAAGGGAGAAGCAGTGCTCTTGAAGATTGATTTGAGATCTAGATACCATCAAGTACACATCAAGTACACATCAAAGAAGAGGAAATTTACAAGATTTCGTTCAGGACCAGGTAAGGCCATTATGATTTTGTTGTTGTCCAATTTGGCTTAACTAATGCTCCAACTACATTCATGTGTTTGATGATAGTATGTTGCGCCCATATTTGGATACGTTTTTTATTGTGGTCATTGATGATATACTGGTATATTCTAAAAATGAAGAAGAGCATGTCGAGCATTTAGCACCAATGTTGAGGCTGTTGAGAGAGAATTAGTTGTGGGCTAAGCTCAACAAGTGTAGTTTCTTTCAGACTGACATGTTGTTTCCAAGCAAGGCATTGTAATAGATCTAGAGAAGATAAGGGCCTTCATGGATTAGGTAGCTACTAAGAGTGTGGATGAGGTAAGATATTTCATGGGTATGGCAGGATATTACAGGACATCCATTAGGAACTTCTCGCAGACTGCTTATCCCGTCACATCATTATAAAGGAAAGGTAAGAAGTTTGAATGGATATAAGAGTGTGAGGCTAACTTTGAGGAACTTCAGTAATTGTTGACACATGCACTATTTGCTTGACCAGTCGAATTTGAACGTCAAGAAGGGTAAATGGTTAGCCACAATCAACGATTTTGATTTCAATATCAAGTACATCAAAGGTAAAGAGAATAGGGTTGAAGATGCTCTAAGTAGATGTGTATAGGTACATCAGTTGGTATCTATGTGCTCCTATGGGGCAGGCATAAAGGATAGGATCCTATAGGCAGGTCAGCAGGATGTTAGGTATATAGAGATTGTGCACAGGTTACAGCAGGGTACTGGTATAAGTATAGGTACAAGTACAACTACTGGTGCAGGTATAGCTATAGGTGCAGGTGCACAAGGTATGCATTATTATCTTATAGCAGAGGAATTGGTTAGGTTCGAAGACAAGATATATGTACCAAATAACAGTGAGCTTAGGAAGGTGATCTTGAGGGAGTTTTATGTGAAACCTTATTTAGGGCACCCAAGTTATTAGAAGACACTGACAACGGTGAAGAGATTTTACTATTGGAAAAATTTGAAGAGGGATTTAGTAGAGTTTGTGGCGAGGTGTTTTGACTATTAGTGAGTGAAAGCCTAGAGTGTAAACATCCAAGTGGACTGCTACAGCTGATCACAATTCCATAGTGGAAATGGGAGGTCATTTCCGTGGATTTAATCATAGGGTTGTCGAAGATAGTAAAACAACATTATGCCATTATGGTCATTGTGGAAAAATTAACAAAGGTTTCATACTTCATTCTAGTGAAGCCTATATTATCAACTTGCGATGTGGTGGAGGTATTCATTGGAGATGTAGTTAGACTGCATGGTGTTCCGAAGAATATTATGTCATACAGGGATGTGAAGTTCACTTACAAGTTTTGGAAGGATTTATTTGCATTTTTGGGCATATATTTGGTCTTCAATATATCTTATCATCCATAGACAGATGGATACATAGAGACGGTCAACAATATATTAGAGGACATGTTGAGGATGCATGTGATGCATCAACAACCGAAGTGGGAAGAGTATCTCCCTTTGCTTGATTTTTCATAAAACAATGCTTATCAGGAGTCGTTGACGATGAGTCCTTTTGATGCATTATATGGGAGGATTTGTAACACTCTTATCAGTTGGAGTGATCTGATTAGTAGGGTATTGATTGGACTAGATATGTTAGCAGACATGGAACAAGAGATGTAAGTGATCAAGAAGAATATAAAGGAAACAGATGAAAGGAAAAAGAATTATGCAAATAGGAAAATCTTGTTTGAGAATTTTTGGGTTAGGGAACAGGTGTACTTGTGAATCAAACTGAAGAATAGCTCCTTGTGGACTGGTGTAAAGTTTTGTAGATGTTCTATGCTAAGAGCCATTTCACTTTTCACACAGCAATCATACAAGTAGTTAAGCAAAATGCAGATAGAACATATAAGCAGATCTTACAGAAGACAAATCAGAAACAGGAAAAAAATGTGTGTTTGTTTCGGCGGTCAACAGGATGCTTCAACCAGCAAAGTCTCCTTTGGTCAGCCAGCCCAGATGTGTCACAACAACCCTCCAACCAGTAGATGAGTCAACCCAAGTCAATTCTGCAAAAGTCAACGCTGTCCTGAAAAGTCAACGCAGGGGCAGCAAGCTAAAAGTCAACGCAGCAGCAAAACGGTCCACTCTTTGACCTCGATTTTTGTGCCAGGTAGTACGGCCTTCAAAAAATCGAACTTCCCACAAATTTTCAGCTTGATTGGACCAAGGGTTGACCAAAGTCAACGCTGGTCAAACTTTCTGCAAAACCCTAGCAGCAGAAACCCTAGCAACAGAAAATCCGTACAGTCTGTCCTCTTCGTCCTTCCCACGTGTGGCTGAATTCGTCCTCCAGGTAGCTTGTATTCTCTAAGATGAGAGAGGAAGATGTGAGTTGAATTGTGTTGAAATTCTCTCCAACTTTTCTTGTATATATATACATCAATGAGGGTGTGTGACACATCTGTTGGGCATGTGAGCCTACATTACAAAACTGGCTGACCTTGCACATATAATTTATTAAGAATAATAAATTCAAAATATAAGTTCTGCTCATCGGATT
>APFE031202764.1:79963-99380 GCA_000404065.3 Pinus taeda | reverse complement strand
GAGGCGCCGCAGGAGGCGCCGCAGGAGACGCCGCAGGAGACGCCGCAGGAGACGCCGCAGGAGGCGCCACAGGAGACGCCGCAGGAGGCGCCACAGGAGACGCCACAGAAGGTGCTGCAAGAGACGACACAGAAGGCGCTGCAGGAGACGCCACAGAAGGCGCCGCAGGAGATGCCACAGAAGGAACCATAAGAGACGCCACAGGAGGCGCCCCAGGAGACGCCACAGGAGGCACCGCAGGAGACGCCGCAGGAGGCGCCAGAGGAGACGCCACAGAAGGTGTTCTGGGTTTAGTTTTCTGTTATTGTGGATCTGGTTATCTGGGTGACTTACTGGTACTTGATGATCATTTGATATTTATGGATCCAGTTTGAAAATTTATGAAAAGTGGTCCTTGAAAGAAAAGAAGTAGGGGGTTGTAGCTCCCTTCCAGGAGAGACTGGAAAACGAGAGAGAGTTGTAGCTCTCTGCAGGTTGCAGCCTGCGTACTGGTAAAGGACTGCACCAGTACAAGACCATTGTAAAAGGAGTTTCTAATTTGAAAGAAGATAGAGACATATTGCAGCAGGTGGTTTTCACCCACATTGGGTTTCCACCTTATATCTGGTGTTCTTTGATGTGACTGTCTGTTTTTCTTGTTCATGCTCATTGTTTCATGGTACTGATATGCAAAAATAATTCAAAGTATAAATAAGGAAGAATTGTTAAAAGGACTAGATAATACTGATTCACCCCCCCTCTCAGTATTATTTCCAACATAAAGTACCATTTCCTTAGAGTGCATGTTATTGAGAAGATAATAATGTTGGAGTATAAATTAATTAAAGAGAAAATAATTGATATATTTACCAAGCCTTTAGCAAGGGAAACCTTTGAATATTTGAGGCAAAAGCTGGGAATAGTCCCTCCTCCTTCATCTCATTAGTTTGAATTCAAAGAGGGGTATCTAAGGACTGTAGAATTCTTGAAAAGGATGAAAAATCTTAGGCGGAGCTTCCACAATCATATGAAAAACTGAATAATAACAAGAAGAGAATGACATATATGAAGAAGTTATAGATATGAAGTTACTTCATGTAATTTGAAAGAGTCAATGGTTAAAGTATTTCTGAGGTGATTAAGAAAGAAGATTGAAAATACTACTTCCTCAACTTATCCTTTGTAAAATGTATTCATCAAAAAAGTTAAAGTGTCACTAGAAGAAGAGGACAAAGACAATCAACATAGTAGAAAGGGAATCACATATATATAGCATCTTATATCATTATTCCTTATAGAACTCATAAAATTTCATCCAAGGAACCCAGTGGACATAGGCATATTAATAACAAGAAAAAACAATCCTATATGCATAGAAAAAGGAAGCAGTGGAATTACATTAAGAGCATTTGATTTCAAAGGAATAGTTTCTAATAACTCATTTAAGAAGAGTTCACTGGAAGCAAGCCTGATTCTGTACACAAGACATAACTTCATTAACATCATGCTCTAGCCATTTATTTTGAAGTATATGTAGAGTAAACCAATTCTAGTACTCTAAAATTGTTTAACTATGTCATCGTTCATGTATGGTCTCTTGATGCATTCAATGTGAAAAATTAAGTGAATTGCAACAAAAATGGGAGAGGCAAAAAGCCAGATGATAAGGTTTTGGAAATATGTCCCAACCAACTAACAACATGGATTGATTCAATATGTATTATTTATTATGATCTAATTTGGGTGATACACGGGATATTGAAAGAAAGGAGACCTTGTTTCACTAGATAGAATGGGAGTTCCCATGGAGTTAGGCCTTAGAGACTGCCTTCATTTTGTTACAATAATATATTGTTACTAAGATGTCGTAAGGGCACTCATGCTCGTAGAGAGAGAAATTAAATGAATATTAGTGAGACTGAAGACCATGGTAGTGACTATGGTATCGCTTGAGAAACACAACAGTCATAGGGGGAGTCATAGTGTCACTAGAATGATGGAAGTAACTTCAATTTTGAAGCATTCCAAAGCCACATTAGTCCTAGAGAGGAGACTTGACACGGACAACTAATGGTATCTATAGTACACATTCAATAATAATAAAACAAGTTGATGTGATTAATCACATGAACTATGTGTGATTTTGAGCTCTATGTGACTAGTCTCGATGAAATAAAGAGCATTCTCTAGTCTAACTTGTAGAACAACAGAGAAATATTTGAATAACGTACAAAACTCTAAAGGAACCTTAATAATAAAGAACACAAATATAAGAGGAATGGTGGGAGAATAAGGAATTCATAATGGTTACAAGGTGTGGACCATAGCTAGACCTAAGCTAGAATGAGACCCTACATTACATAATCCACCTAAAGAGGATTGAGGGTCATTTTAGCAGTGTTAGCATTATGACATTGTTCAGTGATCCAGGTGGATATTGGTGGCCACCCACCTATTCCACCTAGACCTCTATTCAGTATCGTATGTTTCCTTAATTATAGAAGCATTTATTATTTTTAGCAGTTTTTGGGTCTTGGACTTCCGAAGTTGTTTTAACCCCCTGAATAGTGTTTTTTTGAGGTCTACATGAAGCCCATAGCCATGGGTAGGAGCTTGTGGAAAATCATTTAGTACTCAAATATATATTTCCAACGAGGTATAGTGTGTGCCAAACGGAGATCATATGACCAAGTTACAACCCCGGGAAGTTGGTTTCCCAACTAACCCCAATGGGGCCCACAAACTCTTGGTGTTTCATCCTGTGGGTTAGGTTTTAGTTTTTTAGGGTTTTCTCTTGTTGTTCAACAATAAAAGGGCCCTTGAGCCTCATTGTAACGTAGTTGAGATGCATGTAGCTGCCACATCTCTTCTCAGAGATTAACTACCATCACTCGAGCTAGTTTATTTCTATTTTGTATGTAAGCAAATTTCAGTTCTTTGAAATTAATGAAATGAAGATTTATTTCTACTGCATCTTTGTGTTTATGTGCATATCTATATTTTTTTACATTCTTGCATAAGTTTGGATCAGTGGTATCAGATCAATATTCTCTTTCTTTGTTTTTATTTGCATGTCCCCAATGAGGTCAGGGTATAAGGAGTTAGGGCTCAAACTGGTTGAACCTTTGCAAGACTAGCCTCACAAACCCTGATGGCCTCCCATGGAAGAAGAAAAGAAAGACAAGGGGGCAAGATATCCTTTCAAAATATTGCTTGAGGAATCTCTTGAGTGACAGAGGAACATGATGATGGATAATTTTGCCCAGATCCTTCAATGGCTACCAACAAGTGACGCATCTTCATCTAGCAACCACTCTAGAGGCGCCACTCCTTTTAAGGTACAAGTTATCTTTTAAATTCCCATATTTTAAGGCCAGATAGATATAGACATTGTAGATAGATGGTTAAATTTGTTGGAAGGATATTTTTTGGTTCATGACTTTTCCAATTGCGAAAAGCTTATTTCTTCACTCCTCAAATCTGCCCCACATGTCAAGGACTGGTGGGAAACCTACTATGAACAAAAGGAAGAGAGGGAATCCTTACTGTTTTTAGCTGCACCCACTTGGAATTCTTTCTAAGATGCCATCAAGGAACAACATTATCCTATTAGGAGCTATGAATATAAATACATAAATTAAACCACGTTGAGGCAGGGAAAGGACAAAGATGTGTCATAGTTCACAAATATTTTCCATACCCTTCAGACAAAGTTGGGTATCAAGGATTATAAGCGGCATTTGGTTCTCAAGTACTGTGGCTGTCTACACAATTACATCTTGGACGAGATGGAGTTCCTCGACATCACCTCGCTTGGCACTGTCTATCGATATGCTATCAAGATCAAGCAAAAATTTAAATAGAAGAAGCAAGACTCTGGATCAATGAATCCGAAGCAACGAAAAGCAGCCCCCAAAGCATAAAACAAAGGACAAATCCAAGGTGGGGCAACCCAGCACAACCCACTGAAGCCGTAAGCAAAGAAAAACGTAACGATGAAAAAGAAGGACATAGGGAAATGGTGTGAGTTCCGTAAGAGCCCCACTCACAACACGAGTTTCAAGCCAAGAAGTCACTAGTGGCCAAGTTGAAGGGTTCCGAATCATATGCATACTCTGACTCTAAATCAGAAACTGACAAGGGGAATGACAAAGGGAGGCAGATTATTGATGCAGAGCCTAATGCTACTATTTTCACCACCAAAATCCATAAGGTTGAGCCCAAAGATCCAAAGGAGGGGGAGCGGCTCTTCCACTCATAAATGTGGGTGAAGGGTTCTTTGTTGTAGTTCATTGTCGACAACGCAAGCCAAAAGAACCTCATTTCAGTAGAGGTCATGAAGCAATTTGGCCTACTAACCACACCACACCTGCAGTTGTACACCATTGGGTGGCTTCACCAAGGGCAAGATCTCCATGCCAACCACCAGTATCACCTTCCCTACAACATAAATCCCTTCACAGATGAGGTGCTGTGTGATTTTTATACTCTTGAAGTTTGTGATGTATCATTAGGCCAATCATACTTATGGAAGCATCATGTTGTGTATGAGTTTAGGCCTCACACTGTCATTATTTATTTGGACAATAAGTTATACAAGATATCAGAGGTAGCACTTCCTACATCCATCTCCTTGATCTCTGCAAAGAAATGAAGTAATATCATTTCCCAAACCAAGAAAATTGTCTTCCTTATGATTCACCCTCAAGGAAAGAAGAAGATTTTGGCCACATCCATAACCTCTATACAGGGCTCCTCCACATGATAGCAGCAAATGGACAAGGTCATGGAAGAGTATAGGAACATCTTTACCTCACCCACAATGGTATCCCTACACTCTCATGAAAAGAACTCCATTGATATAACCTCAGGCACGCTGCTACCCAACAGACTTATTTACCAATGCTCTATTATAAAGAACGACGAAATTAAGAGGCAGGTTCAGGAGGTGTTGCTGAAAGGGACATCAAGTCAATTTCATCACTCTGTGGAATATTGATAGTGTTGGTAAAGAATAAAGATGGCACCTGGAGACTCTCTATTGACTATCAAGAACTAAATAAGTTCACTTTTAGGGATAGGTATCCAATCCCATGGATTGATGACCATCTAGACCAACTCAAGGGGACTAAATATTTCAGCAAGTTTGACTTGAAGTATGGGTACCATTAGGTACCAATTGAGCCCTTTGATATGTGGAAGACTTCCTTCAAATGCGAGTAGGGCCTTCTCGAATGGTTGGTCATGCCTTTTGGGTTGAAAAATTTCCCTACAACCTTCATGTGGTTGATGGATGACATCTTGCAACCCTTTACCAACTCATTCATGGTAGTCTACCTGGACGACATTATGATCTTCAACTGAAATTGGGAAGAGCATATACACCATATCTGATAGGTCCTACAAACCCTATGATATCACAAATTGTCTGCTAGTTTGGAGAAATGCACTTTTGGTATGACCGGGGTTCAATATCTAGGGTACATCATTAATGAGAGAGGTGTTCAAGTGTACCTAGCCAAGATACAAGTTATTCATGATTGTTCAACCCCAACCACTCTAACAGAGCTCCGTAGCTTTGTGGGTCTTGCCAATTTCTATCATAGGTTCATGTTGTGATTATCTCATATCACTTGGCCTTTGAATCAAGTCACCAAGGGTGGAGCGAAAGAAAATTTATTCTAGTATGAATCCTTACAGAAGGAATTTTTTATTTGATGCATCACCTCTGCTCTGCACCAATGCTCACGTTACCATACCTACAAAAACCATTTGAAAATGAGACAGATGCCTCTAACTATGCCATTGATGCAGTTCTTACCCAATAGGGGCATCTGGTGGAATATCACAGTGAGACACTTTCAGATGCAGTCTGAAAGTACCCCACTTATGACAAAGAGATATATTCTACTATGCAAGCCTGGCGAAAATGGAAGCATTACATTTTGGGGAAGGAAATGGTCATCCACACATATCACTGACCCAAATAGTTCATACAGACATAAGGGAAGTTACAAAATGATCGCCATCAGAAATAGTCTACATATCTGCAACAGTTCCATTTGAACATCAAGTACAAGAAGGGAAGCGCCAATAATGTTGCAGACTGTCTCAATGGACCATTGGTCATGACGCTGACCACTATGCTCAACTCTTGTGGACACAAGACTTCAGGGTGGCCGCATATTTATAAGAGTGATCCAAAATTCGGTAATACCTACCGGATGCTCCTGGAAGGAAAGCAAGTTCTAGATTTTCACCTCCAGGGTGCATTGTTATGCTACATGGGACATCTTTGTGTTCTTACAAGTGAGCATGCCAAGATGATTTTGGAGGCACACTACAATTCGTTCACTAGACACTTCAGGGTAGAGAAAATAGGGGTAGTGTTGCAAAAGTATTTTTATTGGTTGAACCTTCGATAGGAAGTTGGGAAGTACATGAGATCCTACACTGCCTGCACCATTTCCAAATTAACAATCAAGAAGCAAGGCCTATATACTCCTCTTCCTACTCCTAGTCAATCTTAGGAATCCATCTCCATGGATTGCACGTTGAGCCTTCCTTCTACTAACGAATCCATGATTTTTGTCGTTAACAGATTCTCTAAGATGGTCATTCTAGAAGCCTACAAGAAGAGTATGACAGTATAAGCCATTGATAAGCTCTTATTTGAATGAGTGTCGGTTCATTTTTTATTCCACGGTCCATTATATCAAATCGAGACAACAGATTCCTTAGTACATTTTGTTCAAGCCTCTAGTCAATGTTGGATACCAAGCTCACTAAGTCCATAGTCTTCCACCCATAAATTGATGGCCAAACAAATGTCATCAACAAAATGATTGTGCACATTTTGTGCATGTACAACTCGAAGAATCCACACACATGGGATGAAATCCTCCCCTATGTACAAAACAGCGACAAAATATCTCTCCATAGCTTTGTTGGCCACAAAGGCCTTTTCAGGTAGGGTTGGGATTCTAGCCACTATGTCCCATTAATTTGGCCATACCTTTTGCAGCTACTCAATCATATTCATCTCATCTCCAATCCAAAGTTGACTGGGCTAAAGCTTCATTGAGAGAATTTAGAACATCCTCCTGAAGGTCATGACATATTGGACACAGCTAATGCTAATAGAAATCAGTGTCATGATTAGCATCGAGTACCACAAAACTTCTAGGTGGGCAACAAAGTTTGGTTACATTTGCAGGAGTGCCTCACTGGGCCCCACTACAAGCTTTTCCCACTCCAATATGGGTCGTACACCATCACCAAGTTTGTAGGGAGGAATTCCTTCAAGCTCAACATTCCATTATTCGTTTTTTGACACCCAGTATTCAATGTGGACTAGTTGCGACCATACTTTCCTCCATTGTTGGACATATCTAATGTCGCAGAGCAGCTGTCGCCAACAGAGCTCAACCAAAGTTGCATTGAGCAGAAAAAAACTGATAAGAACATGGAAACACATATTTAGAACACTGTCTAACAAAGGATCTAGCTATATCAGGTTTTCAAAGCAGGCCAACTCCTTCACTAGGGCAAGTGGTTCACTAGGGACCAGGTTCAACAAAAATTTACTCACCTCATGGAAGCTTTGCATGCAATGGGGACCATTGCTTCCTAAACGGGGGAGGACTGATCTAGGTGGATAATGGTGGCCATTCACTTATTCCATCAAGACCTCAATTCGATTTCATCCATTTCCTTCTTTATAGCATCATTTACTATTTTAAGCAGTTCTTCGGGTCCTTTAGATAAGTGTCGAAAAGAGGTCAGTAGGTTTGTGCTTATGAATAGTGGGAGTTGGTGGTTCCAGCAAATGGTTTCTTGCAAACAAAAAGATATTGAAACCTCTTCTAGGTTGGTTCCAACATAATATAATGTAAAAGAATTTGGTGATTTAACTTACATCAAAACAAAAAGGTTTTTGGTTTGCTCCATTTATGGGTTTCCACATTTATATGGTGTCTCTATGTGTTGCTTATGTGTGTGATGTTTATAGTATTTTTATGATCTAGGTGAATATTGGTGGCCACTCGCCTATTCCACTTAGATCTCTAGTCAGTTTCATTCGTTTCCTTGATTATAGCAGCATTTACTATTTTTAATAGTTTTTTCGGGTCCTAAACTTCCAAAATTGTTTTAACCCCCTAAGCGATATTTTGTTTCTGCAAAAACTCCTATAGTACTTGGAGATATATTTCCAATGAGGTATCTTATGCACCAAATGGAGATCATATGAACATTTTCAACCCTGGGAAGTTGGTTTCCAAACTTACCCCAACAGGGCCCACAAACTCTTGGTGTTTCATCTCTTAGGGTTAAGGTTTTGGTTGTTTAGAGTTTTACATTGTGGTTCAATAATAAAAAGGCCCTTGAGCCTCATTGTAACATAGTTCGCATGCATGTGGTTATCACATCTCTTCTCATAGATAAGCTACCATTGCTTGAGATAGTTTATTTCTATTATGTATGTAAGCATATTTCAGTTCTTTGGCATTAATGAAATGAAGTTTTATTTATGTTACATCTCTGTTTTTATGTGTATATCTTTATTTTGTTGCATTCCTGCATAAGTATGGATCACTCAAACCTAGATATGATTGATATGAGATTCATGGAATGATTATCATAGTTACATGGATGTGGAATGTTGCATAGTTAGGGGTGGTTGCATAAAAAATCTAAGAAATTGACCTAACCAAGATGGCCCTATGTTATTAATGGTGTGGTGAGAATGGATCTCAGTATGGTCTATGTTATATATGTAATGAACCTAAGCAAGTTTAATGGATTTGAGGAACATTACATACTCAACATAAAATATGTGTATCTTCCAAGTTAAGAATGTCAAAACGATGTTGAAAGGATACTACAACTACTTCTAGAGGTTGCCAAAGGTATGCATTAGAGGATGACAAAGCACACAATGATAGAATAATTCCAAGGAAGCGTTATGGTTTGAGTCACATCAAACCTTCTGCCAAGTCTACAAATGCTAGATCACGCTAGATTATGGACCCACTACCTAAATAGAGAAGGTCACACCAATATGCATTAGATGACAAAGCGTAATTTTTGTGAGCAGGAGGAAAATTATGTCAAACAATGTGAGTAAATACCAAATGATGCTCAATAATGCAACAATTATGTGCCTGAAACTATAGTTGTGAAAATTAGGAGAAAATTTTAGTAGTGATGCCCAAGTGTATGAATTAATAGGTGATTGAATTAATAGGTGATTGAATCAACAGTTGTTTGGAAATGAATATAACAGAGGAGAATTATACAAGGTAAGCACCACAACACATTTTGAATATAGTAGATATGAATGGATTAGTTCAGATTATGATGGGAAACTTGATCCATGAAATTCAAATATTTTTTAAAAATATTATTGGCTTCTAATCCTCTGAGTTTTAACTTGGAAGTCCTTAATAAAGTATAAAGTTAGAATTATGTAAGGCAAGCATCACACAAAGGCTATCCACAATATGCAAGAGCTAAGAAAAAATGGTGCAGTGAACGAATTTGCTATCTAATAGTGATATGGTCTATTGTACATCAAGAATTTGGTGTGATGAATTTTGTTTAGTGTGATGGCATAGTATGATATTAGAGAGACATCAACCGAAGACAAACAAGATGTTTTCATTCTATGAAAATAAATACAAAGGAGTGTTTCCTAGGTAAGAAGCAACGCACTTCCACTACAACCATTCAATCAAATTTTCATTTTTGAGGAACCACCTAGTGTTTTAAATGTCGAGAATGAAAATTATAAAAAGGATGCAATTGAAGGAGTTCTGCAAAGACATAACAAGAGAAAATATATTGTCCTTATTCACAATATGCATGGTATGAGACATAGGAGTTGAGACAAAATGAGACTAATGATATATCAAAAGGAATTAATGATTATTTGATGTTCAAAGAACTACTCCTATGTTCATAGATTCAAAATAATGGATTTGTTAGAAAGTGTTGTTACTCATTTGATGAGTTTAGAAGTGATGCCAGGTACTATCTTTTTTTGTTATGAGAATGAACTTGGTGAGGCAAGTGTGCATGAGATGAAACCTAAAAAAAAAAAATATCTTTGAGCTAGATACATCTAGAGTTTGTGGTCTTCTTTATCATCAATAGTGTTAAGATAGACCTCTCATTGTTGGTTTTCATTACAAATTGAATCCCTTGCCATTGACGTCAAAAAGGGAGTCTAAGAGAAATAAGGAGAAATGAGAAATGGTCCCCGGGAAAAAAAGGGTGGGGTCAAATCAATGGTGCCATCAATGCCAAAGAGGGAGAATACTAGTAATGTTGACATTGATTTGAAATGGCTATGAATGCTTGAAGTAAATTGATGATTCGTATCCATTGGCTTCAAAGTTGATTATAGTGGTTTGAAAGGTTGGTTATAGTTGGTTGTGGTGATTATAGTGGTTTGTATAATTAATAATTGTTATAGTGGTTTGTAAACAATGGTGTAAAATTACTTATTTCTTGTTCTTAAAAGTTAATACATGGCACACAAGGTCTGAGTAATATGAATATGAATATTTTAATTTCCATTTAATATGAATTTTATTATCAAACTTTAGTATGATAAATGTTGAGTTTAAATTAATGCACAATTGTAGCTTATATCTAATCCATGATCTCTCTCATTTGTATCCATACTGGAATCTAATCCACATTATCAATTACTAGTGTTGAAGGTGATGTAGATGTGTCTGAAGTCATTGAAGTTAAAGTTATTACAGATCTAGAGGAAGAATTACTTTTCCACAATTCAGGGAAGGCATGCATATTAGAGTCTAGCTAACGACATTTGTAACCCATATTGTCAAAAGAAAACTTGTGTTCATAGCCTATATTACTAATGGGTAATCAATGTCCATGTCCTTTAGCATGGATAATAAAACGTTTGAGCCTTGACTAATGTAATAATTAATCTTTCCTTATGTTACTTCATTTTTTTAATAGCATGAGGTCAATTTGTCTTGACTTGACCTTCAAATTTGAAAATGAAGAGGTATACCACAAAGATCCCTCAAATACAGAATCAACCTTTTAATTCAAATTCCTGCATGGGATACAAACAATCAGGGATATTTGTATATAAAAATATGCATTTTATAATGATAGAGTTGCTAGATAATTTAATAGTGTAAGAACAAGTTCATGAATTTCATGGTAAAGAAAGAAAAAGAGGAGAAAAAGTGAAGTAGAATTGAGAAAGAGTAGAGGAGATAAACATCTAAAAATAGGACAAAGACATAGTTCAAAGTAGAGGCAAAGACCAGGTAAATGAGAAAAGTTAATTTGTAATACTATCAAGGGATTGGTATCTCCTTTTAGGTAATAGCCTGAAAAAGGGCAGGTTGGAGCCTATAGAAGAGGGAGTGAGTGCTCCCAGCAAGTTATAACTTGTAGAAGAAAATTGAGGTAGAAGCCTCTGTTAGGTTGATTCAGCCTACATAAATTTGATGTAAAAGCAGAAGTGATTATTTTCCTTTACATCACAACAACCAAAATTTGTGTTTATTCCCTTTATGGATTTCCACTTATATCTGGTGTCTCAATGTGTTGCATTAGTTTCTTATATGTTTTCCTGTGAAATCATGGTTAATTGTTGAACACATATATAAATATGCTAATACATTAAAGAAAGAATTAAATGGATGGTAAAATAACTTTAAATTGGCCATTTGAAAGACAAAATTACCAATTCATTCCCCCTCTTAGTAATTTCCCACTTTTCAACAAAATCATGATAAAGGGGAAAGGAAAGGTCACATTTATTTAGGCCTTAGTGCCTCTTGATGCTAAGTTTTTAGTTCAAAACCACATTCTTGTGCTCCAAGGAGCATGGAGATAAAGGGTTGCAACCATAAATTTGGTGTTGATGCACCAAAACATAGTTAAGTGATTAAAGGATACTTTTTGAGAGAACAATTAGAGGTGCAATGTATATAAAAGGAAATCAAATGACATAAGAATCTATTATTCCCATGTAAAACAAAGAGAGGTAGCTACAGTAACATGCAAAATCGCAAGTAGCTTGAATTGAACAAGGAGAAAAAAGGAGGAATCGAATAGCATTTATATGTGAAGCTAAACTAAGGCAAAGATGAAGATAAGCACTAGTTAAAGACTAAGTGCGAAGATCAATAGATATTTGGAGCTACTGTGAGTTTGAGAATTTTTGGTCGAAAGTGTTAAGCGTTAATTTATGGTGACGAAATTCAATTGAAATTAAATCAAGAAGGAAGATTCAGTGATTGTGGATCTGGATTTAATTGAATTAGAGAATTTAAGAAAGAAATATCGTTGCAAAGTAGGAGAAGAAGATATGAGAATTAACATTTGCTTGAGTGTAATATTTTGGTGAAAGAACCTTAGATCTTAGTTTCAAAGTCAATGAAAAATGGATTTGAGTGGCTAGAGCAGGTTAGTGTCTATATACCAGGGGATTAGAGTCTCCTTTAGGTAGTTCCTGTAAATATCAGAGGGTTGGTGCCTCCAACAGGTTGGTGTCTGCAAATAATGAGAGTTAGTGCTTCCAACAAAGGGGTGCTTGCAAAGAAAATGAGGTGGTAGTATTCTATAGGTTATTTCCTACTTAATTTATTGTAATTTGAAGTTGGTGCTTTCATTTACATCATAATTAAAAATAATTTTTTGTTTGCTCCCGTATTGGTTTCCACGTAAATTTCGTGTGTTCAATATCTTATGTGAATAGTGCATCATTATGTGATTGAATTTGTTTGATTAGTTAAACAATTGTTAAAAATTATATAATATTGATTCACCCCCTCTTGTTATTATCCTAATCCCCAGTGGAACAATATGTGGTTGTTGCAAATGTGACAAAGGATATTGTGTGGCTCATGCAGATAATAAAGGATTTCTGGGAAAAATATCTAAATGCTACTCCACTTTTATTGATAACACTTCTACAATCAAGTTGGCCAAGAATCATAGATTCCATGATAGAGCATGAATAGAACCAAGAATATCAACATGAATTACCATTTTATTTGACATCATATAGAGGGAAAGTCCATTCAGTTGATACATCATTCCACAAGTGATAAAATTGTATACATCTTCATCAAAGCACTTGGAAGAGAAAAGTTTGAAAAGTATATAAAGATGCTTGGACTTACAAGAAATGCCTAAGGTTAAGGGGGAAATGTTAGATATCTAATCCTTAGGATTATGGTATATTGTAAATATTCTTGTAAATTTCAACTTAAGATGAATATGAAGAGTATAGGTGAATGGGAAGAGGCATTCAACACTCTTGTAAGATGAAACCAAAGGTCACTTCTCAAAGTATTTCTATATGATTCACATCAATAAGTATTTTTTATTTAATATGTGGAACTATTCATCTCTGGCCTATCAACAAGTGCAAATGGAGAATAATGTTGAGTTGGAGTGTCACTAATGAATGGCACTTTATTTGAGTGATTTTGCCATAAAATTTTATTATACAATGATTGTTGCCAGTTGTTACTATTTTATTTCAACTCATTAATCTCTATATATTTAGCAATAGATGTCATAGTGATATTATGCATGCACATGCAAATAATATGTATAAAATTGTATATTAATCGTAGATTTAGATATCATATACACATTAAGAAAAAATATAAAAAAAATAATATAAATATTGGAATCTAAATAAACTACTATAGCGATTAGATATAACTTACACTTTTGGAATAAAAATTCATGCATTCATAATCAAAATGGACACTTTTATATTTCAAAATCCATATTTTTGGAATTAAAAACTCCACTTTTAGAATAGAAAATCACACTTTTTTGGTTTCAAATATTCGAATTTTGGAGTAAGAAGTCACCCTTTCAAAAACCAATATTATCACTTTTAAAACCCAATTTTGAACTTTAGAAAATTTGTTATTCACACTTTCATAACTGCAATTTGTATTTTTTTACTCTAGATTCTACCTTAATAATCAAAACTTATGATATAAAGTTTCATAAACACTCACTATTGAACCAACTTTAACCTAATAAGACTTAAACGAATTAATAGAACACTTTATCTAAATAAGATGAAGATCTGTTCATCCCAATAAAATAGTATAGTAATCACCCCACCATGTGGTAGTCCATAATTTCCTCACTTCAAAACATTTTCTTCTTATCATCTTAGACCAAAATAGCTTGTTGAAATGGCGTTCATTGACACTAGAGTATCAAGGGAGAAAATAGTATTTAGTTGGGATTATACATTTATGATGTATGTAAATCACTTGTGTAAATTTTGTGTAAAGTTTTTATGGTGAATGGATAGATGTAACACTAGTGCTTGATTCTGAATGAATTCCCCTTGTAAAGGGTGGTTCAGTAGGTTTTATAAGATTTGGCTCTTCGCTGGTGAGGAACATGATAACTTTGGACATGGAAGGACGTAGTGTTGCAGAAGCCTGTGTGCAAAGAAGGGCTATGTGAACAACTTGTAGTACCCACTCTTGGTAGTTTTCATGGATGTTAGGATCTATTATGTTTAAAATGGTACCTGATAGCAAATGGTTCCAAACCTGCACCACACATATACTATATATTTAAATATTATCTCATTTTAACAAATAATGAAAACCATGTACATGATGAAATCATTACCATTGTCAAGAGAGATGGTATGTCATTGGCATGCATAGGGGGTTTATTCCTTATGCCACTAACAATCTCTAGAACTAGCACTCCAAAGCCATATACATCAACCTTTTCTGTCAAATGACCGTGAATAAGATATTCTGGAGCCATGTAACCTCTGTGAAAACAAAAGCAAGAAAGAATTAGCCACATATTTAATAATAATGATTTATTTAATTTTCAAAACTATTCTCACCTAGTCCCAACAATTCTTGTGCTAAGATGACTTTGATCTTCTGCAAAGTATTTGACCAGTCCAAAATCTGCAATTTTAGGTTTGAAATTTTGGTCTAATAGAATATTGCTAGACTTTATGTCTCGATGTATGATGCGTATATCTGATTCTTGGTGGAGATATGCTAGCCCACTAGCAATTCCCAATATAATCTCAAACCTCCTCTGCCAATCTAGTACTTTTCTCATTTTTTCATCTGTTACAAAGTACAATTATATCTCAAATAAATTAAATATAGCTCAAAAACATAAATTCTTATAATTTCAAAATTAGTAGTAGAGAAAATAAATTTATAGAGATGAGAAATATTACCAAATAAAAAGATATCAAGGCTCTTGTTTGAAAGGTATTCATAAACCAAGAGTCTTTCCGGTCCATTCACACTACACCTAAGTAGTTTAACAAGGTTTTTATGTTGAACACAACTAATCAAGTTCACTTCATTGAAGAACTCACTCATGCCTTGTTCCCTATCAATAAGTATTCTCTTCACAGCAATCTCTATTCCATTTGGTAGAATTCCCTGTCAATAAGTCCTATCTATTTTAATCAATGATGATGTAAATTTATCAATGTATCTAAGAAATAAATAGTAAGAAATGAATGTGGGCATCACCTTATAAACTGAACCAAAGCCACCTTCACCAATTTTGTTTTTCAAATTGAAATTTTGAGTAGCATTTCTTAGAATTTGAAATTTGAAATTTATTTTTGATTTCGATATAGCTGTTGAAAGTTCACTTGATTCCTCATAATGACCTGTAAAAAAGATAAAAAAAAATAAAAAGCATTTTAGAAACATTGTATAACTATGTTATCAATGGCTACATGATTTTATATTTTCAAGGTTGATATTATCTTTTATACATTTTATATATGTAGGATTTGAATTCTTTAGTATTTTATTACACTATTGGATGTTTGATTTTCTCAAAAATGTAAAAAAATTAATAGAATCATTGAATGTCTTATGACATAGCCCCAATATAATTGTGACATTGGTGGGATTTTGTCCTTCACATTTTTATTGTTGACATAATTATCTAAAAATAGAGTGTTGACATCATTATCTAAACATAGAGTATCTAGTTGTTTAGTATTTATTCAATTTTATAGAGACATGAATATCAACAAATTGAAAATTGAAACAATAATATTTTGTGAGATTAGGATTTTTTATGTTAATTTATTACAAGGGATATTTTAAACATCTTAACTATTATATATTCATAAATAAATAAAAAATAAGGAAGGTAATATTTTTTCTTGATTTGATTAGTTGTGGTTGGTGTAATTAATGAAACATTAGTTGTGGCTCTGATTTTTATGGCTTGAAGCTCTAAAGGGTGTGTCCCTCCGCAACCTCCCCTAGCTCCTGGCATTGCAACTTTCAATGCACTAAACAGTAGGACCACACATTTACTGAGAGATATATATCATATTTGTGAAGAAAATCGATGACATTCCAAATATTTAAGATCACACAAACCAAATGTGAGTTATGACCATAAAATTTGCATATCAAGGTTTAGTAGGGTCTCTTATAGGGATCTAGCCCTCCCTAAGGTCTTTGAATCTCTAAATTGATAAAAATTGATGCCCTCTCATCAAGGAACACATACTACTTTATTTTTGTGGCCGAGAACATTTTACCTTTCTATTTGAAGAAAAGGTGGATTGAGAACTCATTTTTTTGAAGTGGGCCATATTTCATAGGTGCGCAAAAATCTATACAAATAGATGGAGTCCTAAATTTAACCTTCAAAATGAATTCCATTCTAAAACCCTTGTGTGGGTTAAGTTTCCCAAGTTTCTACTCCATCGCTAGAATGAGGAGGCATATTGGAAAATCGGGAATGGATTGGTTTCATACATTGCTTCTGTTAAACCATGGGAATGGATGTTTGCATGGATATGTGTTGAAGTGTGCATAAATGAGATTTTGTAGGAAGTAGTTCAAGAAGTTGATTTTGATCAATTTTCATTTCAATGCAAATTGTACCATATGGGAATTTCACTAGGAATTGCCCAAAATCAAAGGATCAATAGAAATAAGATGAAGATGGTGAGCAATGAAAACAACCAAAATATAAAATATTCCCAAATCATCAAAAGATAGTACCAAACACGCCAAACTTAAACATAACAAACATGAAATCCCTCATCAAAAAGAAAAAAGATATATGGATGGCACTCATGCTTCCTCCTTAAGCACAATAACGACTTACAACCTCAAGAAAACATGTATGAAGTACTAGAGCGGGAGAAAGAAGAATGGGAAATTCATATCAATGTAAACAAGGAGATTCTTCGGGCTTTCTCTCTTAATAAAAACATAATAGGAGGAAATGAAGATATGCCTAGCTTATAAGATGTGACAACCAATGAATGGATTGAAGAAGAAGAAAGCTTCCATTCTATGAAAAATAAAACTATTGTGGAGAATGATAAAAGGACCTAAGACCAAGAAAGATGAATAAAAGACTAAGATGGAAGGAAAATCAAGATAGGCATGAGTAGGAAGACAAAGATAAATAAATGCGGATTCAACAAATAATAGGTGATGCACTTACTAAAGGCCGAAGGAATACTAGGAAAGGAAGTAGCCCAAACCCTACTCAAGGGGGTACAAGGACCACTATTTAATGATGAACAGAATCTCTTCGATTTTTATGGGATTAGGCTCAGAAAGAAAAATGTCAAAAGTAAAAAAAAAAATTCAAAAAAGAAAAACTATTAGTCATCCTTCTCTAGGAGATGAAAATGGGGGAACCATAAGTTCTTTAAAAATGTGGTAATATGTGGTGTCATTGTTGGGTGAAGGATATTAGCTCTCATGGGTCCTTAGGATGATTGTGCATGGTATGGTCCACCTCTATTTTTTAACTTCTTCTAGAGCTTAGTTCTCTTCACTAGATAACTTTCTTCTTATTTCACATTCCAAGCCAAAAGGTATGTAGTATAGCCAATATTTATATGCAAATAATTTATCAATAAAATATTTCTTTTAGGTATTATTTGCTCAATATTGGGGAATCAAATTATAAACATAGTTGTGTTTCTGGGGGACATTTTAATACAATTATCGATCTTTGGGAAAAATCGAGGGGTTCCCCTGTTAAGGACCCTTTCCAAGAGAATATGGAAGAATTCATAGCTATTAAAAAATTGATAGACACCATACCAATGAACATCAAGGTCATTTCGAGCAATAAATATGTAGGCCTAGTCACATTGTTATCACCTAGCCATTTCCACTAGGATGATCGAAATACACCATGTAGTATGGGTTTTACACAAACAAACCCAATTTCACATTAGGAAATAATTTAGAGAACCACTTTTCCTAAATTATTTATGTTTACCCACTTGAAAATAACCCATAAATTCATTTAATTAATTTCATGTCATTTCCATATTTACCCATTTTGTGAAAATAATAATAAATAAAAAAATTCACCCATTCATAGGAATGTGGGTTTTAACCCCGTACAGAAATTACCTACATATGAATTCTAAAACACAGAAAAGAAACAGTGCGAGAGCAGAACACATAAAACACATATACATAGAGATTTCCCTTGGATCCCAAAATTGGGACTACCAGCTTTATTTTTTTATTATGTTCCTTTCAATGTTATAATACATATTTATACATGCCGAAGCATCCAATACCATGGACCGAAAACCATCGCATCCAAAAACATGTGCGAAAATCATGCACAAAACCATAGGTGGGTCCACCCAACCTAACATAGGGTCTAAAACCAAAATTTTCCAGGGCACTGCCCCGGACCCCATAAAGTGGGGTTACAGGTACACCTCAAACCCCATGTGACCCTCCCCCTCTTACCCCTGGTTAACTACGTGGGCTAGTCATGGAAAGAATATAACACAACCCAACATTCTCCCACTTATTGTTTTCTTTCCACAGCGGGCCACAAGAGAGCTTAGTCATTTTTCCAACCCTGAAAAGCCCATTGTCTCTCTACACCGAGAGAAATTCTCAGAGCTCACAGATTTTGTCAATGCATCTACAGTATTCTTCAAAGTGCCCACCTTTGCCAGCAACACCCTTTTGTCTTCTATCATATCCCTCACAAAATGATACTGAACATCAATGCGCTTTCTCTTTGAATGATATGCAGGGTTCTTTGCCAAGAAAATTGCACTTTGGCTGTCACAGTCTATCCTTATAGCTTCTTGTACTAACCCCATACTTGAACACAATCTTTGCAACCAAACTGCTTCCTTGCTTGCATGAGTGGCTGCCATGTATTCTGCCTCTGTAGTTGATAGTGCCACTACAGATTGTTTCTTACTCATCCAACTGACTGCACCTCCAAATAGGTTAAACACATACCCACTTGTAGATCTTCTCTGATCCAGATCTCCAGCCCAGTCTGCATCAACAAAGCCATGAATATCCAACATTCTGTCAAATCCTGATCTTCCTTGGTAGCACAAACCATAATCACTAGTGCCACGGAAATACCT
>APFE031202764.1:50974-78991 GCA_000404065.3 Pinus taeda | reverse complement strand
TGAGAAGTCATCTATAAATGATACATAGTACATAGACTTACCCAGTGATGGAACCTTCACAGATCCAAACACATCACTGTGCAAAAGTTCTAATATATGTTTCGCCCTCTTACTACCAGAGGGGAAACTCACCCGATTATGCTTCCCATATACACAATTTTCGCAGAAATCAAAATCCAAAGAGCTATTACTCATACCTTCTACCATACCTTTACCAAGAAATATTTGAAGACCCTTCTCTCCAATATGTCCAAGTCTTTGATGCCACAACATGGTCTTCTCTCTAGAGACCACTAGATTTTCTGCTCCACTTTCAGGAACAATAGAACTGTTGCATCCATCAATAACAGTGCTACCTTGCAACTTGTACAGAGTTCCAATTCGAACTCCTTGCATCAATATCAATGCTCCCCAGGCCATTTTGTAGGTATCCTTCGCGAACACTGTTTTTACACCTGCATCATCCAGCTTACTTACATAAATCAGATTTATGGCTAATGCAAGAATATGTAGAACACCTGGAAGCATTCTAACCCTTCCACCTTGCAACTTCAACTTTACTTGTCCGCGACCAATGATTCTAGCCTTCCTATCATCCCCTAAGAAGACATCACCACCATCATATTTATCATACTCGCAGAACCACTCTCTATGGGGAGTGAAGTGAAAGGATGCACCTGAGTCAATCAACCATGCCTCATGATCTACATGTGTACTTGAAGAAACCAAGTACACATCCCCACCTTCATCTGAAGTGGTTTTTGCCTCTACAGAAGGAGCATCATCAGATCCCTTCCCTTTGTCAGGAGCTTTAGATTTACAGTCCCTTTTGAAGTTCCCTTTCTTTCCGCATTTCCAGCACATCACATTTACAGGTTTTCCTGGAGATTTAGATATCCCTCTAGATTTAGATCTCCCACTCAATGACTAATTTTTGTTTCTGTTCTGGGACCGTCCTCGTACAGACAAGGCATCACCATTTTGGCTCTCCATATTTTTCCATCTCATCTCCTCCGTCTGCAAGGATAAGACTATTTCATCAAAATGCAAGGCAGTTGCATTGCTACCTATTGTAATGACCAGAATATCCCACGAATCCGGTAGAGAACACAACATACTGATTCATTTATCTTCATCTGAAATTTTAATATCAACAGATGCTAACTGAATTACCACAGTATTAAATGTGTTCAGAGGCTCTGTCACCCAGTCTCCATCTTTCATCCTCAGGTTATATAGCTTTTTCCGCCGGAATAGTTTATTTACCATAGACTTAGATTGGTACAAAGTCCCTAACTTGTCCCACAAAGCATTCGTCATAGCTTCCCCTGATACATTCAGCAATACTGAACCTAAGACACACAATCGTATTGTGCACTTTGCCTTCTGATCCAACTTCTTCCATTCTTCATCGGACACTCCCGTTGGTTTAGTACCTAGATCTATCACGATCCATTGATCTTTATCCACCAACATATCCTCCATCTTGAATTTCCACAACTCAAAACTCTGAATATTAAATTTCTCGATCTCTATCTTTCCACTACTCACCATCTTCTTTCACACCAGAATCGATCTCGCAAATCTCCCACTGAACAGGGTCTACCACAGGCTCGAGCGAAACCCCTCAGCAGCAAAGGCATCCCCTTGAAGCCAAAACTGCTCTGATACCAAATGTAGGTTTTAACCCCGTATAGAAATTACCTGCATATGAATTCTAAGACACAGAAAATAAACAGTGCGAGAGAAAAACACATAAAACACATATACACAGAGATTTTCCTCTGTATCCCAAAACGGGGACTACCAGCTTTATTTTTTCATTATGTTCCTTTCAATGTTATAATACATATTTATACATGTTGAAGCATCCAATACCATGGACTGAAAACCATCGCGTCCAATACCATGGACCGAAAACCATCGCATCCAATACCATGGATCGAAAACCATCGCATCCAAAAACATGTGCGAAAATCATGCACAAAACCATAGGTGGGTCCGCCCAACCTAACATAGGGTCCAAAACCAAAATTTTCAAGGGCGCTACCCCGGACCCCTTAAAGTGGGGTTACGGGTACACCTCAAACCCCATGTGACCCTCCCCCTCTAACCCCTGGTTAACTATGTGGGCTAGTCGTGGAAAGAATATAACACAACCCAACAAGGAATAATAATTAAATAAGCCATTATCTATTTATTATTCCTTAGTAATTTAACTTCTCTCCCATGAAATAATTATTAAATCATGACATAGTAATTATTTCTAACCCATTTTGACTAGGAATAATTAAATAAATAATTATTTATTTATTATTCCTTAATCTATATACATTTCTACTATGAATCATTTTTAAATCAATATTTAATAATTATTTCCAACTCACCTTGACCATATCTCCTTAAAGTAATTAATAAATCATTTTTATTTATTAATTACTTTAACCACTTATCTTAATTAACTTAATTAATCATTATTTTTGAGTTAGTTCACTAGATAAAGATTATTGACCATTTCATTAATATTTTCTCTCTTAAATATAATAAAATGCTCCTAGTGATTAGAACTTGATTTGGTCTAATGTGTTGAAGTCGACAAAAGAGAGCCCGCCAGAG
This sequence comes from Pinus taeda, assembly GCA_000404065.3. Taxonomy (NCBI): domain Eukaryota; kingdom Viridiplantae; phylum Streptophyta; class Pinopsida; order Pinales; family Pinaceae; genus Pinus; species Pinus taeda. Next base: position 76,375 of record APFE031202764.1, on the reverse strand, counting down.
TCGAGGTGGTGAGGAGTCCTCAACCAAGGCACGAGGAACGGAGGAATATGCCTGATATAGACTGACACCAAGGAGAATGATGGAAAATAAGGGGATTGGTGGACTTACTACTTCACTTGTCAGAGCATTATATGTAAGTTTGACCTAGCAGTGACTGACATGATTCTAGATGGAATGGTCAATTACTCAGACAGGGCTTTTCAAAAATAGATGAGGATAGTTGGAGGTCAAATTGGGGCAATACATGATGAATTTGACACACGAAGAGGATGACATATTGTAACAGGACTCAATGGGGTTTTAAACAGACTCCATGGGATATAAGGGTGACTCATATCTGATGCTTTGAATAATGTTACTCAATGATGTTGTCACAAGGATGAGCCTCAGGTGGGCATGAAAACATGTGTAAAAAGTGGTTATTCATGACGAAACTCAACACATAAGTCTACAGGTGCAAAGACAAAGTGGTGCCAAAGTATGAGCGAGAAATATGAATAGATTTGATTTCAGTATGTGGCAAAGTGAGACCTCATGGAAAATATGGCTTTTGACTAAAGTGTCAAATTGCAAAAAATGAAGAGAAACCCATTATAGATATTCATGAGAGCTTTCCAATCATGTAGATGAATCGTTAAACTGAGTTACAATGAGTCTATAATGCCCAAAGGAAAAAACTAGGGTTTTCTATAAAATGGCTTATTGCCCCCAATTCAAATTCTTTTGTGCATTGCATTGGTGGTGAATTTGGAGAGGAGGATAGATCCCTAAAACTTTTCAATATCATAGTGGAAAAAACACTCTATGGATTTTGGATCTTGTGACGTTTAGGTGGGTGGCCTAACTTGTCTAAAATGGCCTTAATACTTCATGGAATGTTACTTCATGGTGAAGCATTAAGGAAATGAGAGTGAGGGAATGCACTATTAGAGGGTTTCTAGAGTCATCCCCACCCACCAAGTCAAACATGGGTACCAGGTGGTAAGTGTGGCATCACATAGAGTATAATGGTTCAATATATGGTATCAATCATCTACACTATGTGATGTGTATGTGGCTTCCTGGAGAGACTGATAGGACAATCTATCCAAGGAATGAAAGGATAATTTACCATATCTATATATTTGGGGTCTAGGCCGAGACTAATGTTAAATAAGTGGGTAGGTGGCCAAGGGGTCCATCATGCCCCTAAGCATGAGATACCACCCCCCAGGGTATGATTATGGAGGGGATTGATCAGGTATACAAAGGTGGGGATGATGTCCCCTGCTAGATGCCTATGTAGCATGCAATGGACATGACGAATGTATTTAGAATAATGGATTCTAGACACTTATTGATTTGCCCCTATTAGTATTTCCAACATGCTTGGACAATAATGAGGCTTATGGTCCAATGTCATTATCGGGTGGAAGAAATGTCATTGGCGGCAAATGGGTGTTTAAGAAGAAGATGAGTGCATAAGGCAGAGTGGATAAATGCAAAGCTTGGTTAGTAGTAAAAGGTTACTCACAAGTAGAGGGAATTCACTTTGGTGAGATCTTTTCTCTTGTTAAAAAGTTAAATTCTATTAGATTTATTTTATCGTCTACTGTTACTTTTGATATTGAGGTAGAATAGTTGGATGTGAAGATAAAATTCCTACATGGGGACCTAGAAGAAGAAATCTACATGAAGCATATAAAAGGGTTTGTGGTGAAAGGAAAGAAAGAGATTACATGTAGGCTAAAAATTCCTTATATGGGTTAAAACAATCACCAAGGATATAGTATCAAAATGTGTTACTTATATATTGGGACTTAGCTTGACAAGGCACAAAATAGATCATTGTTTGTATTTAGAATTAGTTGATGATCATCATATTTATTTGGACCTATATGTGAATGATATGTTGTTTAATGGAAATAACAAATAAATCATCAAGGAATTGAAAACTTAGTCATCCTCTTAATTTGATATGAAGGATATTGGTGCTACAAATTTCATTTTGGACATGGATATTAAAAGAGGTCAAGCAAACATGAAACTCTAGTTAAATCAAAGGAAATACATTGAGACAATATTGCAGAGGTTTAATATATAGGAATATAAATTAGTAAAGGTCGCTATTTTATAGATGTAAAGTTATATGCAAAACAATGTCCCAAGACATAAGAATAGGAAGAGGACATGTCCCATGTTTCATATGCCAATGTGGTTGAAAGTTTGAAATATGCAATGGTTTGTACTACACTATACATTGAACACGCAGTGGGAGAATTAAGCAGGTATATGTTAAAACGAGGGAAGCAACATTAGACAATATTAAAGAAGGTTTTCAGGTGTTTACATGTAACTATTAGCTATATATTGTGATTTCAATGAAGATTAAGATTGGACGGAATGTTGGACATACATGCCTTTGTTGATGTAGATTGGGATGGACATTTGGATTGTGGAAGATATACAAGTGGGTATGTGTTTAATATATTTAGAGGAGAAAGTAGTTGGATGAGAAAGAGACAGCTTGTAGCAACACTCTCAAGTACTAAGGTTGAATACATGGAAGACACTCATGTAAGCAAGGAAGCAATATGGTTTTAGAGATTGTGTCCATTTATTGGGTTAGTATAGGGATCTATAAGGATATATTGTGATAGTAAAAGTGAAATATCCCTAGTAAGGAATCTACCATATCATTCTAATAAAAAACATATTGATGTTCAATATCACTTCGTGAGAGATAATTGAAAAAAAGAGGGTGTTGTTGGTGAAGGTAGACACTTTGAAGAATGTTGTGGACCTATTAACAAAATTGGTGAGCATTGAGAAGTTTTAATGGTGTAGATAAACAATGAAATTATTGATCATGTACTCCTGGAACCCCTTGTGTGCAAAGAAAATAACAAGTGCAATAATTTTGGGTGTCTGTTATATTATTTGCACAACTACCCCTAGGCATTGTACATTATGCCAGGTGTAGTGGGGGGATCACAAAGGAGGCAACCCCCACACCCCCCTCCCCCATTTGATGGGGGTGTAGAGGAGGTAAAGCCAAAAGAAATTTAAAAAAAGTGGTATGTTGCATTTGTTTTTGAGTTTTTGGCACACTATTTTCACTTTTAGCAGTTTTGTAGCAAACGGTGGTTTATCCCGTGGTTTTGTAGTTTCAATTAATAAACAAAAATTGTATTCTAATTCAAGGTAAATAAATTGAATATATATATATATGGTAATGTAACACCATAAAGATAATTCATATTGAAAAATATTTCTACTGTTCCTAGTTGGGGTTCCTAGGGAAAAATATCCATGTTAATGTGTTTTTTCCATTGCATATTTTCTATTTTATTAAGAATATTTTTTTAGCAATTATTTGTACAAGGTAAAACCTACATCTTTGAGATGGAGATGGCATATAGGTGCAATATATCAATCCTAGTTATACTTGAGAGAAATCATCATAATATGATCAAAGGGAGACAAGTGGCATCAATAAAAAAAATTAAGCATTATTACAAAGAAAGGATTGGGAAGAAAATATAAGTTAGGAAATATTATAATTATCATATTCTTGAAGATGATGTGTTACATTGGAAAGATAATATTTATGTGCCCAACCAAAGGGACTCTAAGGAGGTTAGTATTCCATGAGGTTGTGTCATATTTTGAATGCACAATGTATTAAAGGACATATCAAAGTATAAAGAAGATGTAGTAATGACTAGGATTAAATTCAGATACAACCACATTTGTAGCTTGATTCTTAGAATATCAATAGATAAAAGTGGAACATCAACAACGCAATAGAAATTTGAATGCTTTGGGCATGCCATCATAGAAATGAGAAGAAATATCTATTGATTTCATCAAAGGATTACCCAACACCTCTAATGGTAATGACTCCATATTATTAATGGTTGATTGATTAACAAAGACATTCCATTTCATTCTAGTAATGATGATCAATTGGGCATGTGACATAAATTGCATCTTCATCAAAGAAGTAGTGAGGCTACATGGCGTAGAAAAAATAATTATGGTTGATTGTGATTCAAAGTTCACCTCTGGATTTTGATAGAGTCTATTTCATGATTTCCATACTATGTTGAGATTCAACACAACCTACTATCTAAATATGAGACTCAAGAGGACATACAAAAAGAGTCAATTAAATTTTGGAAGACATGCTCAGAATGTATGTAACGAATCAACTTGGAATTTAGGAAGATTATATACCTATGATAGAGTTTTCTTACAATAATAAGTATCACCACTCTATCAAGAAGAGTCCATTTTAATTCCTACGTGGATGAAAGTACAACTCTACTATGAGTTAAGATAATTTGGAGTGTAGTTGTTGTTGAATAGGATACTCTAGAAAGAATGAAAAGAATAGTAAAGCAATTTCAATAGAATCTAAAGAGTACCTAAGGTCAACAAAAGAATTATACATGCAAGAGAAGGATAGAGAAAAGTTTCAAGGTAGGGGAAAAGGCGTTCCTTATCATTAAGCATAATAGAATTGCATTACATTTAAGAAAATGGAGGAAATTCACACGTACATATTACAAACTTGTTGAGATCATACCACAAAAGGGTGTTGTAGGTTAGAAATTAGCTTTGACATCACAAGTGTGATTTCATAATGTCTTTTATGTACATTTACTTAAGAAAGATGTGTATGGCCCTAGTCATGTGTTGGACATTGATGCTACGAAGATGAAGGAACCCATAGAGTTTCTCATTGAGCCACTAGTAATTATCGATAGTGAGAAATAACATTTACAAAACTAAATAATAAATTGGGTTAAGATCCATTGGTAACACTACTTAGAATATGATGACAATGGGATTTAGACTCATAAATAAAGAAACTTTACCCTCATATATTTGATCATGGCATGGCACTAGATCATAGCCCCTACTAGTGGGGTAGGATTGTGAAAACCATGATGCTATATTTTGTTTTGTGTTGTTTTAGACTCAATATACTCTTATAAGTAATTCGTGGACCTAGACATTTATGTCGCTTATGGATGTTGACACTAACTCTTAACACCTAGTCATTTTGATTGATGATGATAGTGTGGCTTGAAAATATTTCCTTATGTCATGTCATACATGATGTTTTAATATTATATGTTTACCTAGAAAACCTTGGCCCATAACTTTAGTGGTTGTGTCTTTAGGGAGCCCTTTGGATTCCACGATGTTTCTTGAATATTTTTTTTATTCTTTGACTCATCAACGATATGGATTACCCAGATGTTATGATATATTTATGATGTCATTGTTGTATATGTGTATACATGGATGCGTTGGATTTACTAATTTGATGCAAGTGAAATGATGAAGAGGAAATGCACCTAGGGAAAGGAATCATGTGACAATTAGGATGTCTATGCACCTAGTGCCTTGTAATATTTTCCTTTTGGCCCAAATTGCAAGGCACTGCTACAATTGTGGTTACAATCACTAGTTGATGGTGGTAGCAAGATCCTTGTTTGAGTGGGGTTCCATTACTATCATGGTTGTGGTCATCAACTAAAGATGGTAGTAAATATCCTTGCATTCCATAATCCCACTAGACTTGAAGACACTAAATGTTCATGATATTATCCTAAACACCTAGGTTGAAATGTTGTGAGATTATTCAATTTATTCTTGAGTACAGTGGGTGGGGTTCATGAGATTTACCATGACTTTGTGATTTCCTTGTGTCATTGAGCTTGATCGCTTCTCAAGGAAAACACTTGTGAAGCTAGTTGCATTAATTGGTTCAAAAATCAATCGTTAGGTGTGAATTCATCCCTTATTGATTGAAGGTTGGCTCGAGGGATAAAGAGCAATGGTAGCTCAATATTTGGATATAGCTAGCTAAAGGATACATGTATTGTATATTTCAGAATTAATGTGTTTCTAGGTCTATATTGTTATTTAGCTTAGTTCTGTGTTTTCATTTTTATGAATTATGGCTTGATTCTTATACAATGTTCTTTTTATACCCATAGTTGTGAATGATTAGTGTTGAATTAGAATTTCAAGTAGAATTTCTAGTATTAAAGGGGAGAAATTAGTGATACCCACTGCATTGTACAAAATTCAACACACATACTCCATATTTAATCCTTATTTAGCAGCAACACCATAGGGGTCCACATGGAACATGCTAGCTTCAATTAGCAAGGTCACTTAGTAAGAAAATGTTTGAAAAACATTCATTCATGAAGTTATAAAAATAAAAATAAAAGATAAAAAAAATTAGAAATAAAAGCTTTATTTCTAGAATTTGCAACAAGCTCCCCTTATTTCTCTCATTCCTTAACCATATGGAACTTTTACCATTTCTAATGGAAAATTGTGTCAATAATTAAAGTGTGTCTATTCTCCAATATAACATCAAAGTCTCTTAATTCCATTTTTTCCATTTACCAAAAAAATTGTAAATACATCTCATGAATATATTATATATATATATAATATATATATATATATATATATTATATTATATAATATATATTATATATATATATATATACATTTGCTGGGGTGGGGTAGGGGACGTGTATATATATATACACACACACACATCCCCCACCCCCACCCCCACCAAATGGTTTAATCACCCCTTGAGATATAAAAAATATATCTAGTTCTTAATATCCTCACTCTCCACCATAGAGTTTTGGTGTAAACCAAGGTTAGGAAAAGTTGGAGTCTGGTAGTAATTATATCTCGTGCTCAATTAGCGTATTTGGAGGAAATCACTTTGATTTTGTGAAAATTAATTCATAACATCTCAAAAATTTATGTAAATCCTGCTTTTGTTATGTTATTAGATTTGACATGTTATTTCTCTGCAGAGTTTTCCTTTTTGGGGATTACTATCAGCATCACAGATATTTTTTTCCCATTAATTAGCCCCTTGGATTGATAAATAAAATAAAAGAGTTACTCTTCTTTCAATTGGATATCTTAGTTAGGTAAGTTTTATCTTCCTTAAGTAACATTCATGTGATGTCACTTCTTATGAAAATAATGTCTATATCCCATAGATATAGGGTACCAATAAAAACCACACAACATCCAAATGAACAATGTCATTGTCCAACTCATTAATGAACTGACTTGAAATATAAAAAATGAGCTTGTGCTAACAAGTGATTTAGAGCTCAATATCCTTCCATAACCATCACAATGGATATGGTTTGAGATGTATCATGGAAGTAAATATCCATTATTGAACCAAGGATTCATAAATCACATTCATTTAGGTGCATGAATAAAAAATTATTAGCATAATGTCCTTCATGATTTGCATCTTCACATGGAACTACTTCTCCCTCGTGGCTTATAATGACCAATTATTAATAACAATGAAAATAATTTTATTTTCACAATATATGTAGAGGAAATGAATTTATCTTAGACACTATTGCTAAATTTTGAGTTTATGAACATTGATACTTTGTCATCAACATCAAATGGCCTATCAATCTCCTTCCATTCCATTTTTGTAGAATGAAATTCTAGGAACCTTTATACCAATATTTTTCTTACAAATGACTTTTTGGTGCAATGCCTAGTAGTTATTGTTAACATGACCATTATTTTAATACTTTACATTTTAGTTCCTTTAGTTATGTTGCATTGAAATTTTAACCCTACCTTGTTATTTCTTCCCCTTCTATTGTTAGGCCTTATTGCCACCTAATTTTCATGTGTTGGATGCATCCACTTGCTACTTACCATGCTTAGGCTATATATACATAGCCTTCTTATAAGCCTCATCAAAATCCTTAACCTTGAAAATGACAACTTCCTTGTGGTTATGGTCAAATACACTTATTTTTTAACTCAATTGTACAATCATGAACTTCTTGTCCTTGTCACTATCTCAAGTAATGCTACTTGAAGTCATCATCTAATTCATAACCCACGGGATAGAATTGACCTTTAATAAGAGTCCTGAACACTTCATATCAACTATCTAATTCTACTTGGCAAAATTCCTTTCTTGATAGATATTTCCCACCATGTAAGATGTGCATATCCTTCCATGTTTAATTGAGAGAAACAATTTTTTACTTGTAGCATTGAACCCATAATAGATGAAGTAAGCTTCTAGTCACCTTAGGAAATTACTCAATATTTCAATGTCATTTTTCCCATCATGAATTTTGGTGTTAACCTTAGCATAGAATCTTAATGGATTTTTGGAGGTCTAGTAATCATATTGTCCTCAAAATATATTAATGTGATCCATATTTAGGATTCCCTAGCCTATTCTTACTACTCTACATTAGGTATTTTGAATTTGTGCCTCTACCTTTACCTACCATTCCGTGAACCATTTCCCACCACATCTCTACAATACTTTTTATTCTCGCTCCTAAAGACAACCCCGGGATTGAGGAGAAGGGTCAATTCCTGGGACATCTTAGAGTCTCATGAAGATGAATCATTGTTGCTCAAGATTTAAATGTAAAATGATTAAAATAGGGTTCAATAATCCTACTCAAAGACCAACCACGTTACGTACATTGACAATATTTCGTTCCAAAGAATTAAAGTTCAACCATGGTCACCTACACACAGATAGTGAAATCTCTTTAGGTATTGTAGTATAGCTGAGGGAAGAGATAAAAGAAAGAAATATGGTGTAGAGGACTAGATATAGAATCATGGAACTAAACTTCAGCAGAATTATGTATAGACAAAGGAAATGAAATCAGAAACTATGGAGCGCATTTTAAGGCTTTCAATCTCGCATCTACAAGTACCATTTTCCATAGCATGACACAAATAATTTGACATACAAATTGAGTTCCAGTAGCTACAATTACACGATTTATAAGAGGAAAGAAACACATATGAAAATGATAAAGAAAGACAAGAACATATACCCCACATATCAATGCTTGGAATTAACAAAAGCTTCTTCATTAATCTTCCAAAATAGCATACATATCATAAAGCCCCAGAAATTTCAAAACTTGTAGGATATAACAACCTCCATAATAGAAAATTGAACCCATACAAATGAGTTCCTCTTCCTTTTTATAGGGAGAGTCCTAAAAAAATAGTTACAAAAATATCTTGAAGTGCGACAGTTGTCTAAACTAATCAACTATCCAAGTGTGCCAATGGCCTAGCTTTCCTAATTATTACATAAAAACATTGATTATTTCTTGAAAATCAAATATTTACAAAATTTTCCAAAATGACAAAGATATTTCATGATTCCAAATCAGAAAATATCTTCACTACTGGATCGCTTAATCCTTCGAAGTGGACCCATGCTCCACTACTTGGACTCGCGGTGGGTTAACAAGTTGGTCACATCTTTTCCACGAACCTGGGCCTAGTAGGGGAGTGTGAATAAGGGTATTGTAGACCATACTTAAATTTGTGAGCTCAATGTAATTTGGTCTGGCTATGAAAAAGGTCTTCATGAGCCACAACAACTAGAAGTCTCTCTGCAGATGGTTCACTATGGTCCTGCCCTTGAGGGTGGCAGTCTTCTCATGTGATGAGTCCACCTTGCTCTTGGCCTCAACTAACAATTTCTCATACTGCTCCCATGGTAGTAGATGTCCTTGGAAATCCCAAAAGCTAGGTAAACCCACTCTAGTCCTATGGTCAAAATTAGAGTTAAATGTTGCAACTAACTTTGCCGACTCACTCACACACATTTCGACACTATCCCTCGCTTTATTCCTTTGGATCATTTTGACAACTTCTATGATTACACCTATCCTATCAACAATATATATTTCCTTCAAGTCATTAGCCGATTTCTCATTAAGGAGCTTAACAAACTTCTCAACAGTGTTTCCACTCCTTGCATTCTCCTCTTTGGCTGACAGAATAGATAAATTTAGTGGTTTTCACTATAGCTTTCTGTTATGTGACTAATTTTAGGTGTTCCCATATTTTCTTTATTCCAGAGATGATATCATCCCATATTACCTACCTAGCTTTGACGAGGGTCATGTTGCCCTTCAACTTATTCTTTAGTGCTTTGATATCATCTTATGCCACTTGATACTTATTATTAATTTGATCCACACTTGCCTGGGTGGACTTGATTTGTTTCTCTTAATTTTCCAGCGTGTACTTGGTGTTGTCCAAGTCAATCTATATCATTTTAATCTCACGCTTTGACAGTTGCAGCTCTATAAGGGCCTTGGTTAACTACCCAGTGAGGTCCTGTGGGTTATCCAGCACAAACGCAATGCATATTTGAGAATCAATCTTGTATTGCATCTCACCTACCTTCAGCTTGAGTGCTACCACCTCATTATTCCTCTCAATCAACTCCTTGGCCAAGATTTCATTCTCTTTTTCAACTTATGCTAATTCCTTGGTCTATATATGCCTTGCAACAAGAATTTTAAGTTGTTGCCTTAGTGATTGTATTTTGATTGTGAACCTTTGATAATAGCATCTATGGAAGCCTTATCACTTGGATCCACCCCCAACTTGATAATACATTCTTTGTAACCTTCATTTTGGATATGGAGGGCTCTTGAATTTGCATTCTCCTGCTTTACCTTAGTAGCTACTTCTCCAACAACTTCTCGACCTTGTTGATGGTCAAGGCTCCCTTGTTTACTCACTATATATCATCTCCCCTGCATGCCTATGTAAATTGATTTTATCCTATAAGGGGACACTAGTCATGTCTATAGATAATTCCATTATTCTGAACCGTGGCTGAGAGGGGAGGGACTACACTGAAGGGTGATATAGAGAAAAATTCATCTAATTTATTTCTAAGTCCAAGGTACCCAAGGGCCTGCTCTGATATGGAACCGAATGAGAGGCCATATGTGACGACATTTCCTTCCATAATTTCTTATTCCTCTCCTCTGTTAGCTTCCCTTCCTTCCATTTAGGGCCTATGATTGTTGTGCTTCCAATTGAACCCATAATTGATACCTCAATTGAGCTAGAGGTGATATCTTGTTGGGGATCCTCTAGTTGCACTTGGAAGCTTGGCTAGTTTAGGCTCTTCTTGGTCAATATTACCTCAATCTACTCCTTTGTATGCTCCTAGAGCTTCACCTTCTTGGTCGAGGGTGCATCCTCCATCTCAGTGTCACCTGCCTCACCAATACTCCTTTTCTGAGGCTTTTCCTTTGTGCTTGGTATCACGATCTCCATCTCTATATTAATGGGACATGAATCAAGATTTGTCTTCCATTCTTACTCTGGTCTAAATTCATGTTCATAGACTAAGGAATTAATAATACCATGAGGATCATAACGTCACACCTCTCCAATTTCAAAGTTCAACTCCTTCAACATAGGTTCCACCTATTGGAAATTTTGTCTAGAGTTCATAACAAAGGGGCCTACAATCATGGGAAACTTAAACATATAGCCCTTTTTGGTAGGGATAAAATGGATTTGATCTGTGTTTAGGCTCTGCCTAATGAACTCCAAGGAAAAAAATTATCATGGGCATAAATACAGGCAACTAGTAAGGAGGCAATTCGGACCTGTACACTTTGATTTCAGTGTAGTCTTCAAACAAATACCACTCACCCAACCTAGCATCTTCGCTGAGCTGAAGATGCTCCTATGTTGGGGTAATACTCTAGAAGGGGAGATTTTATTGATAATTTTATAAGTAGTGACCATGAAAGTAGAGAGAAAGTGTGAAAACCCTTCATTGTTGGGTTTTGTTTTAGAGAATTTTCCAAGTCAACCATAGATTTCCTTTTCTTATGGGAGTCTACAATGTTGTGAAAACTCTTCATTGTTGGGTTTTTTCAGAGAACTGTCCCAATCAAGCATAGATTTCCTTTGCTTATGGGATTCTACAATGTTGAGGCCTATGTACACAAATTATTCCACATGAGTGTAAAGGAATAAGTAAACAAATATGGAGTAATGACTTAAGGAGGAAGCCCAATAGTATCGCTCACACTGGAACTTGATGGCTTCAGCTAGGAAAGAGGGAATGTCAAGGACAATGTCTGGCATCATCATCTTATGTAAAATACCTAAGGATGCTTTAGATACATATGTTATCTCATCCTCACAAAATAGCCATAATATAACAGAGAGGATGGGCTACACAGAATGTGAAAACAAAGCAATAGGAAGGTTTTCCGAGTTGGCAGGAAATTGTGCATTTGGGGCTAGGATTAGTTGGTGAAAGACTTGTTTCTCTCCAGCTGAGTGTCCAATGTAATCACATAAGAGCATGGTCTCTATAAGCTTATCCAAATTTTTGGATTTCGGTTAAAGGAAGGTATCGTGTATCAATTCAAGGGTGACTTCCAAAATTTTCTCCCCAATGGAGAAAATACAACAATTTTTCTCTTTAACGAACATGGCCATGAGCAACGATATGAATTCTGGGAAAGGGTACACCGTCGAGGTGACTAAGTGATAAAATCCTAACATGATGACTCAGAATGTGTCTTCCTTGTCCAGATAGCGTCCATAGAAGTCAAATCGAAGGTCGGATAGGTTTAGAGGGTAGGAGGAATCGTGAATTTCCCCCTCGGTGTCCATAAAGGGTTTGGTGTGGCTCGAGGGTTTTGGTTTTTCTTTTTTGGGGTTTTTGACGAGACCTTTTTCAATTTGATCATGATAACAAATTGTGCAAGGATCAGGATACTATGAATTACCTAGTAAGTGGAGTAAAATGGACACTGGGGGTGTGCGAAGGTCCTTACAACAATTGGCATATAATCAAGCGGAGATAGCTACAAATAGATGGCACGACTTAGAGACAGAACAATTTAAAATAGGCAAGTTTAAATTACAATGTTTATCACATGGGGTGCAACGGTTGGTTCGCAGAGTTTTTTACATAAGAAAAGGGAAGAGGTGGTGCAGGGGAGACATGTGGTGAAATTGGATTGGGTGGAGGCCAAGGGAGGAGGGTTATGTATCAAACAGTCTCGTGTTCGCTTGTCAGGCTCACCTAATAGTGGTATTAACTACTGACATGGTCATTGAATCAACCTGATAGGTGGGGGACCCATTTTACCTCCTCCAACGTGGTGCCTGAGTGAACTTGGAGTAAAGGCTCGACCCCTCGAAATTAATCACAACGATTGATTTGTGTTATCCACTTTATTGACTCTGACTTTCCAAGAGAAAGTGTCGACTTAACTGTCACGCTTGTTTACGCTACAGAGCTTCTCGTGGGTGAGGTCGCTTCAAGATGGATGATGATCTGCTATGTTGGTGGTTATTACTTAACCATATACATTTGGAAAGTGGGGGGAAGGCCAATTGCCACTTCGCAGATCTTGTGGGTTAGAAATGGTGTTTTGTAATGCTTCCTCTAATCCAGGTGGATATTGGTGGCCATCTGACTATTCCACTTAGACCCCCACCATTGTTTCTTTCAGTTTTTCACTTTCCTTAATTGTGGCATAGTTTACTATTTTTGGCAGTTTTTCGAGTCCTGGACTTCTAGAGCCATTTTTAGGCCTTAAATGATATTTTCTGGGAAAACCATAGTGGTTATTATGATTTTTGAACTCAATATTTGTTGACAACAATTGTAGTCATCAGATAGATATTTCTAACGAGGTATCATGTTTGTCAAAAGGAGATCGTATCCCAAAGTTACAACTCAGGGAAGTTGATGTACCAACTTACCCTAATAGGGCCCATAGTTTGGTGTTTCATCTCCTAGGGTTAGGTTTTTCGATGTTTAGGGTTTTCCAATGTTTCTCAATAATAAATAGGCCTCCAAGCCTCATTGGAACACAGTTCAGAGGCATGTAGCCGCCACATTTCTTCTCAGAGATAAGCTACATTTGCCTAAGCTAGTTTATTTCCATTCCGTATGTAAGCATATTTCAGTTCTTTGATATTATTGAAATGAAGTTTTACTTCCGTTGCATCTCTATGTGTATGGTTATATTTGTAATTTGTTGTGTTCTTGTTTAAATTCAGACCAATGGTACCAGAGCAGTCTACTCTTTCTTGATCCTTCTTTGCATGTCCCCAACGGGGTATAAGGAGTAAGGGCTCAATCTAGTTGAACTTTTGCAAGGTCAACCTCACAAAACCTGACGACCACCCATGGGGGAAGAAAATAAAGATGAGGGAGCAAGAGATCCTATCAAAATATTGCTCAAGGAGGCCCTCGAAAAACAAAGGAACACGATGATGGATAACTTCGCCCAAATCCTTCAACGGTTTCCCACCAGTGGCGCATCCACATCCAACAGCCACTTTAGAGGTACCACTCCTTTTAAGGTACAAGTAAACTTTGGCATTCCCATATTTGAGGGCCAAATAGATGCAGATGCCATAGATAAATGGTTAAATCTACTAGAAGGACATTTTTTCTATTCGTGATTTTTCCAGCCGGGAAAATATTACTTTTTCTCTTCTCAAAGTTGCCCCCCACATCAAAGATTGGTGGGAAACCTACTGTGAGCAAAAGGATGAAAGTACACCCTCACTATTTTTAGCTGCACCTAGTTGGAATTCGTTCTGGGAGACCATCAAGGAGGAGTACTACCCTATCAAAAGCTATGAGGATAAATACATAAAGTGGACCACGTTGTGTTAGGGAAGGGACCAAGACATGCTAGAGTTTACCAATGCTTTTCATACCCTTCGCATGAAGATGGGTATCAAGCATTCTGATAAACATTTGGTACTCAAGTACCATGGCTGCCTACACTAGTACATCTAGGATGAGATGGAGTTCCTGGACATCACCTCGCTCAGCACGACGTACCGATACACTGTCAAGATCGAGCAAAAACTTAAACAGAAAAAGCGAGATTTTGGATCTGTGAATCCAAAGCAAGGGAAAGGCACCCCCAAACCACAGAACAAAGGACAAAGCCAAGGTAGGGCATCCCCAGACAACCCGCCAAAGCCGCAAGCAAAGAACAATACCGCGAAGCCGAAGAAGGACACAGGAAAGTGGAGTGAGTTCCATAAGAGCTCCACTCACAACACAAGTAAGTGTCAAGCCAAGCAATCACTGGTGGCCGAGCTGAAAGATTTTGAATCAGATGCATGTTCTGACTCTGATTCATAACTCGATAAGGGGAATGACAAAGGGAAGTAGTTTATCGATGTGAATCCCAATGCCACTGTTTCCACCACAATGATCACAGAAGGAAGAACCCACAGATCCATTGGAGGAAGAGTGCCTCTTCCACTCCCAGATGTGGGTAAAGTGTTCCTCGCTAAGTTGTCGATAGCGGGATCCAAAATAACCTCATTTCAGCAGAGGTTGTGAAGCGGCTGGGATTATCAACCAAAGAACACCCACAACTGTACACCATTAGGTGGCTTCACCAAGGACGAGATCTCTGCGTCAACTAGTAGTGTTGCCTTCGATACAACATCAAGCCCTTCATGGATGAGGTATTATGTGACATTGCTCCTCTTGATGTTTCTGATGTATTATTAGGCCAACCATACTTATGTAAGTGACATGTTGTGTATGAGTCAAGGTCTCGCACTGTTATTATTACCTTGGGAAATAAGTTGTACAGGATACTAGATGTAGCACTGCCTACCACAATCTCTTTGGTTACTGCAAAACAGTGCACTAAGCTCATTTCCAAAACTGGGAAATTTTTTTTCGTGATGATACGCCCTCAGGGAAAGAAGAATACGGTGGCCAACGACCTCTAGACAAGGCCCCTCTGCACGACAACAACAAATGGACAAGGTCATGGAGGAGTACGAGGACATATTCACCTCCCCTGGAGCAGTGCCTCTACACTGTCAGGTCAAGCACTCCATCTATCTGACCCCAAGTGCGTCATTTCCCAATGGACCAATCTATCGACACTATGTTCTGGAGAACGACAAAATCAAGAGGCAGATTCAAGAGA
Organism: Pinus taeda; assembly: GCA_000404065.3. Classification (NCBI taxonomy): domain Eukaryota; kingdom Viridiplantae; phylum Streptophyta; class Pinopsida; order Pinales; family Pinaceae; genus Pinus; species Pinus taeda. Next base: position 60,548 of record APFE031202764.1, on the reverse strand, counting down.
TGCTGCAGAAAGGTTACATCCGGCTGAGTTCATCGCCCTGTGGGAGCCCGATCATGTTGGTACAAAAGAAAGATGGTACTTGGAGACTCTATATTGACTACCAGGCGCTAAACAAGATCACTATTCGGAATAGGTACCCGATCCCACGAATTGATGACCTTCTATACCAACTCAAGGGGGAAAAATATTTCGGTAAGATCAACTTGAAGTCCGGATATCATCAGGTACCAATAAAATCCTCTAATGTGTGGAAGACTACCTTCAAAGCCAAGGAGGGCATTTTCGAATGGTTGGTTATGCCTTTTGGGTTGATGAATGCTCTTGCAACCTTCACTAGGTTGATGGATCACATCTTGTGGACATTCACCAACTCATTCGTAGCGGTATACTTGGATGACATCTCGACCTTTAGCCAAAGTTGGGAAGAGCACCTCCACCACATCCGAGAGGTTCTCCAAACATTGCGACAACACAAGTTGTGTGCCAATTTGGAGAAATGCATTTTTGGCGTGACCCAGGTTTAGTATCTAGGATACATTATTGATGAACGGGGGGTGCATGTGGATCCAACCAAGTCCAAGTCATTCGGGATTGGCCAGCCCCAACCACTCTGACAGAGCTCCGCAGCTTTCTAGGTCTTTCCAATTTCTACCACGGGTTCGTGTTGGGGTTCTCTCATATCATTGGCCCTTGAGTCAAATCACCAAGGGAGGAGTGAAAGCAAAATTATTTTGGTTTGAATCTCAACAAAAGGCATTTGCAAAGTTGGAACATCGTCTCTACTCTGCACTAGTGCTCACATTACCAGACTTGCAACAACCATTTGAGATGGAGGAAGATGCCTCTAATTGTGCTATTGGGGTGTTCCTTACTCAACAAGGGCATCCAATGGCATATCACAGTGGGACACTTTCAGACACAGTCGAAAAGTATCCCACTTATGACAAAGAGATGTATTCCATTATGTAGTCATGCTAATAATGGAAGCATTACATTTTGGGGAAGGAAACGATCATCCACACAAACCACCAACCCCTGTAGTTCATACAAACATAAGGGAAGTTGCAGAATTATTGCCATCAGAAGTAGTCCACATACCTGCAATAGTTCCATTTGAATATCAAGTACAAGAAGGGTAGCACCAATAATGTTGTAGACTGCCTCAGCTAACCCTCAATCATGGCGTTAACCACCGTTCTCAACTCCTATGGGCATGAGACTTTTGATTGGCCACTTCTCTACAAAAGCGACCCAGAATTCAGCCACACATACTAGACACTCTTGGAGGGTCAGCAAGTTCCTGATTTTCACCTCCAAGATGCACTGTTATGCCACCGGTGACACCTTTGTGTTCCTTCAAGTGAGTGTTCCAAGATGATTTGGGAAGCGCACTACATTCAGGTCGTTGGGCATTTCGGGGTCGAGAAAACAGTGGCAGTACTACAGAAGTATTTCTATTGGTCGAATCTTCGACAGGATGTCAGGAAGTACATCATATCCTACACTACCTACGTCATTTCCAAACCGACCATCAAGAAGCAAGGCCTCTATACTTCATTGCATACCCCTAAGCGACCTTGGGAATCCATCTCCATGGATTACATGTCAGGCCTTCCTTCTACTAAGCATGGAAACAACTGTGTTTTTGTGGTTGTCGACAGATTATCGAAGGTGGCCATTATGGTGGCCTGCAAGAAGAATATCACAGCAGAAGACACTATTAAACTCTTCTTTAAACGAGTGTGGATACACTTTGGGATCCCATAGTATATCATCTCGGATTGGGACAACAAGTTCCTCAGTACATTTTGATCCAGTCTCTGGTCGATGTTGGACACCAAGCTCACTAAGTCCACAACTTTCAATCCCTTAACTGATGGCCTGACGGAGGTCGTCAACAAGATGATCGTACACATTTTGCACATGTACAACTCAAAGCATCCATGCACATGGGATGAGAGCCTCCCCTATGTCCAGCACAACTATAATCGAGCTCTCCACAACTCGACTCACCACACCCTTTTAGGCAGGCTTGGAATTTCACCCAATATATCCCATTGATGTGGCCATACCATTTGTAGCTACTCAGGCAGATTTGTCTCATGTCTAGTCCAAAGCTGACAAGGCAAACAACTTCATTGAGCACATTCAACACATCTACCAACAAGTCCATGACATATTGGCCAGAACCAATGCTAAGTACAAGCAATGGCATGATCAACATCAGGTGCCAGAAAAGTTCCATGTGGGCGACAAAGTTTGGCTACATTTGCAGAAGAAGCACCTCATTGGGCCCCACCGCAAGCTTCGCCCGCTCCGATATGGGTCATACACCATCACCAAGGCAGCAGGGGACAATGCCTTCAAGCTTATTATTCCACCATTCCTTGGTCTACACCCAGTGTACAATGTGGACTGGCTTCAGCCCTACTTTACACTATTGTGGGACACATCCGAAATTGCAGAACAACTCACACCAACAGAGTTAAGCCTAGACTACATGGAACAAGCCACAACTAATCAGATCATGGACACACAAATCAAGAACACCCGACAACAAAATATCCAACCATTAGGGGAGTTTTTAGGTCTAAAATGGGCCTCTTGAGGAAATTATAAAATAATAGTGGAAATAATAAAATAATATTAGATTACATCATCAAATTTTAGAGTGAAAAAAAGAAAAAACTATTTTTTCAACTCGTATTTTCAACTTATCTCCCTATGGGTTTACTCAAAATTTGAGTGGAAACAATTGTTGGATGAAAATTTTGATTCCTCATCCAAGGAGTACCCATGTTACATACTTTCAATGGACCCTGCTACACGAAAAGTGAGAAATACATGAAAAACATGATTGCAATCACATTTTTTCATGTATTTCTCATTTTTCTTGTAGCAAGGTCTATCGAAAGTATGCAACATCGTACTCCTTGGATGAGGAATTAAATTTTTCATCCAATGTGTACTCCCGCTCGAAATTTGAGTAAAACATTAGGAAGATAAGTCGAAAATATGAGTTGAAAAAATAGTTTTATTATTTTATTATTTTTTTATATTTTTACTTTTTTACTCCAAAAATCGTGAATCATCCCCATGGTTGACATCATCATCTTGAATCCTATTGGTTCTTATAAATTTTATTTTGGTTGTAAATTTTTCTTAGGAGGCCCATTTTAGACCTCAAAATTCCCCTAATGTATATCGAGTTGTCAAAGAAGGCCAACTCCTTCACCAGGGCAAGTGGCTAATGAGGGACCAAGTTCAATAGAAGTTTCATCATCTCATGGAGGAACTCAACGCAATGGGGACCATTGCTTCCTAAGGGGGAATGAATGATCTAGGTGGATATTGGTAGCCACCCATCTACTCCACTTGGAACCCCACCATTGTTTCTATCAGTTTTTCAGTTTTTTTAATTGTAGCACAATTTACTATTTTTGGCAGTTTTTCGAGTCCTGAACTTCCAGAGTCATTTTGAGGTCCTAAACGATGCTTTTTGGGAAAACCACCAGTGGTGAATATAATTTTTAAACTTAGTATTCGTTGTCAGCGGTTGTAGTCCTCAGATATATCTTTCTAATGAGGTATCATGTGAATCAAATGGAGATCGTATGTCGAAGTTACGACCCTGGGAAGTTGATGTACCAACTTACCCCAACAAGGCCCATAGTTTGGCGTTTCATCTCCTAGGGTTAGGTTTTTGGATGTTTAGGGTTTTCTATTGTTTCTCAATAATAAATAGGCCTTCAAGCCTCATTGGAACACAGTCCATAGGCATGTAGCCGCCACACCTCTTCTCAGAGGTAAGCTACCATCGCCCAAGCTAGTTTATTTCCATTTTGTATGTAAGCATATTTCAGTTCTTTGATATTAATGAAATGAAGTTTTATTTCCGCTGCATATCTATGTGTATGGTTATATCTGTAATTTGTTGCTTTGCTGTTTAAATTCTGGTCATCCTCACTATTGAGCTGGAACCCAGAGGCCCTAATGCTCTAGTCCCCTGGTCCCCGGAAGCCCAACTCCTTTTGAAATATAATTGGAAATTTTTATGAGGTTCCGACCCTCCGGGGACATGTGGTCGGGATGATGTCATGCTGACATCAAACACGCCATGTGTCAACCTATGATTGGTCCAAGTGTCATCCTTATATTATCCCTTCACGTACTTGAAAACTTCAAAACGACAAGCCACATGTCCACCTCCCAATGGGTGGTTGGTAATGTCACCTTTACCTAATGACATGTTGAAACATGTCCAGTCAGAGGAGAGAGAGAAGGCTCCCCAATCCTTTGTTGTGTGATAAATCTCTGTAAATGGTCCAATCTTGGCGCCTTCGAAAATTCATCTAACCAAATGTTACGAGGTTCTGGGGTCGTGGGATCTGGGCCTCCAATTTCTGTTATAGGGTTCTGTCAATAGACGACCCCTGCTCTAACAGTTGACGGATCCTTGGTCCCTAGTTCCCAGAGACTTTTGAAATTGATTTTCTTATTAGTTACGAGATTCTGAGGTCACGGGGTCTCCAAGATTTTGACTTTTATGGGCCTGACTTTGACTGCCATTATCTTATGATCCAGGAGGCCATTTCATACTTATTTATATCATTCGAAAGCTCTTCTAGAGCACTTTCTGATTGAGTGAGTCTACTGTGGTCTTTGAGTTCTTCTTCCACTCTAAAAACGGCTCCAAACTATTATATGCTTTGCACCTCAACCCCTTTGTTATATGAAGCATAAAAGGAAAGAAGAGTAGGGTACAACACCTTCCATGCATTATTACATCTTCTAAAGACTTGCTTCACAATGTTTGATCTCATGTTCATTTATCATGTCTAGTTCTTGGAGCTATATTGCATGATAGTCCTACAAAATGGCTCTCCACCCAACGAATAGTGAAGTTTTGTCTTCACCATTTAATTTTGTATTAGGAATTAAAACAAACTTATATTATACCAAATTGATCTATATTCTAGTGGAAAAATCAAAATTGCTCATTGTGACTCACTGAGGATTCTCACTTTGCTTAACTATGTATTTGCATTCCTCTATAGTTGATGAAAACAAATATAGAGAACAAAAGTTCAATCACACAAATAAAATTCTAAACAATATGATTTATTTTTTAAATTTATAGAAACTCTCATGAGCAATAACACTCTAATATGATATTGATTTAGAATAGGTACGTGGCTTACAATCATTTTTATTTTCACACATGGAAATTAATTTGTCAACTTGAATAACTTCGTAGGAAACCTTTGAATTCTCATATAGTGTCTTGAAGTTATCCATATATGCTTTCTCTCTTTACTCTTTCCACCTACAAACCTTTAAATTTCCTTCTAGTTTTGTGTATGTACATCTCTACAAATTTCTTACTCATGAGCCTTTGAAGCAAATCCTTTAGCGATTCAATTTCTTCCTTTCATGTATTTTTCCTTCAAGAGTTAGTTATAGGTGGTTTGGTTGCTTTCCAATTCAATATCATATTTTCTTCACAATTTTGGACTACCCTTCAAATTTTTGTAAACACTTTCTTGTTGGTAGTCACACATGTATGTCAATGTCATTCCCAATGTGGAATCAATGTGGAAATAGGTTTCCCTCCAAAGTTTGGTGAGCATATTCTTGTTGCCAACCACACATGTAAATCAATGTCATTTTTTATGTGGATTCAATATGCACAACGTAGAGGCATGAGGGGGTGAATACACCTCCCTCCATCCTCTCCACCCTTTCTCCCACTTGATGGTATCACACAAAATGTGAGGGCATGTAGGGTTGGTCTGTCATAACTTTTTACTACAAAAACAAGCTCTTAGATGCTTAGACTCTTCAACATGGGATATCCCATTGTAGTTGACAATTAGGCGAGAATTCCTTCTCAAACTCAAGAACTCAAGACCCACTCAAGCTATGTTAGATTTCAAGTTGTCAAAGCTATTGAAGACATTGCCACCATAATTCAACATGAGAAAAGAGAGAAAAAGTTTCAAGTCATTGGCCTTTGGCCTTTTTTTCTCTTCTATTTGATTTTTATATTAACTTCTAATGCTAAAAGATGAAAGAACAACAAACCTACTTCGGTACAAAAGCTTAGTAACAAATCCTTAGTGGGTTACCAAAGAAGTATACTTATAAATTTTATCCTATTTTTTTTGTAAATGGCTCTGCAATACCCTAACAGCCTTAGTCTTTTAATATGTATGATGAATGCCTAAAACCTTAGTCTTTGCGTATATAAAAAATGAATGACTGAGTTGTTTCCCCATCAAATTAATTGCTCTTTTAGTAAGTTGAAAAAAATAAAATAAAAAGTATGATTTAGATAATTTAAACTAAGAAACTAAATTTTATAGTTAAAATGGTTTAAAATTAAATGAATATCAAATAAATTGAAATAAAATGTAAAAATAAACATTAAAATTTATAACTGCGATTTACCAAAAAATTAAAAAAAAAATCTAATTTTAAATATGGTAAAATAAGATATAGAGACATGCAAAAGAGTGTATATAAACCATAGACAGAGATAAGCAAAAGTGTATATATATATATACAATATCATATATTAATATATACCAAGTCTTGAATACCAATCCTTCAGTCTATCGTCATAATTAATACATAGAATCATGTACTGGTTTTCTGGGTATGTTAGATGCTGTTAATAGCAGGTTTGTATGGTTTCACAAGGATTTTAAGGACCACTGTTTTTAAAAACAAAAAATCTTTAGATGACTGAGCAGTGTATTGTTGGGTTTGAACATTGACTAACCTTTCCTTTACCGTAGATTTGTAATACCAGGTTACTTTTCATGTTAATACCAGGTTCGTATGGTTTCAGATGGATTTAAAGGATCCATGTTTTAAAAACAAAAAATCTTAAGATGACTGAGCAGTGTATTGTTGGATGACCTTTACTGTAAACTTGTCATACCAGTTTAAATTTATAATACCAGGCCACTGGTTCGTAAGGTTTCTGATGGATTTAAAGGATCACTGTTTTAAAATACTAAAAATTTTAAGATGACTGAATAGTGTATTGTTCAATGTTGGGTTTGAATATTGACTAACCTTTACTGTAACTTTGTAATTCATGGACTGTTGAGCTCTTGTTCACATCATATTGGAGTATCTTTGCAATTCATTAAGTGCTTATCTTTATATAAATAAATATAAAAAATTAAATATTATTGAAAAATAACATTCATTATAGGAAAGTAAGAAAGAAACTTCACTTACCTGGTAGTTGTTTCTTATAAGTGACCTTAATAGCTTCTCTTTTCCAAATTAGAACCGCCCCGAGCAACACCACTATAAGAACCGCACCACCCATGCTGAATCCCAGCAATTTAGGGCCACCTTTCCCTGCAGCAAATAAAAATCTTTATTTCTGAATTGAATTATTAAATTATTTTGAAATTTTGACAGTAACTTAAATGGATCACTTTGTTATGAAGTATTATGCATTCAAATTTCAATTTTTTTCTTTTTTTACTCTGGACCATGTGGGGCAGCAGAAACGCAACCATTTACGAACAGGAAATGGAAAAGCCCCAGAACATCTATAAGATAATTACAGCATATGAGGAAATGGGTCCAAACATCAGAAACAAAGATATATGAGGTAGCTTCCGGTGGGATTTTTTGATGGAGCCTGTAAAGAGAGGAGATGTGGATGTGGGGCGGTCATAGTCATCAACCCTATTTCTGGTGGGAAGGAGGCCAGGGATCTAATAGCAGGGCAGAACTTATATCACTATGGGGAGTTTTTATAGCCACTAAATGGTTAAGGATTGATATCATACAGATCTTTAGAGAGGCAAAATGAATCATAGACTGGGTGCAGAACAACACAAATATCAGTCCTCCCATTCTCAAAAACTGGATGTGTAGGATTCAGATCATTGTGAGTACTTTCCAAGTAGTTCATTTCGATCCTATCTACAGAGAACAGAATTGGACAGCTGGCATGCTGTCAAAGAGAGGGATGATGAAACCTACAGGTAAATTTTTCTTTTCTGTTTTCCAGCAGGGACCATCTGATTGTTGGGTATTTTTGTTGTTTGCAATGGGAAAATACCAAAACCACAAAATATAAATCACAGAGGCAATGCTCTGTTTCCTTTACACCAGGATCTTTTTGCACAGAGGAGTCTTTAAAAATAATTACACAGGACAAAGTATTTTACCACCATAAAAGGATTTCTATTCATTAAACAAAAACACTTACATATTCATCCTCTTTTACTCAGAGGGATTCACCAAAACATTTTCACAAAAGTTACTCTGACTGCTATGAAATTTTACACCACTGTGTGTAAATATTTCATTTACATTCACTGCTGTGTGAAAACAAAACTTACAGGGATTTACAGATTTACCTTTTCAACTGTGTGAAACAACTCATGGTTTTGAAACAAAACAACCCACTGGTTTTCTTCATTCACTTCTCCTTCTCCTGCACTGTTGTGCATTCTTTTCTTACATTACATTACAAGGAAAAAATTTACGTTGCTGCTGCGTTTTTACATTCCATTCTCAAAAATAAACTCTGTTACATTTTTATTTTACCAGCTGTGTGGTTTTTCCTTCTTACTCGCTGCTGCGAACTGAGGTTCACCTCCCCGTGTGCAATACAATACATGTTCGAATGAAGACCAAAAAACATATACCAAAACAAAAAAAACATTTAATGATAGGTTGACTTACCCATACCTATCTATAAATTCTTTACCAGCTGTGTGGTTTTTCCTTCTTACTCGCTGCTGCGAACTGAGGTTCACCTCCCCGTGTGCAATACAATACATGTTCGAATGAAGACCAAAAAACATATACCAAAACAAAAAAAACATTTAATGATAGGTTGACTTACCCATACCTATCTATAAATTCGTGCCCATACATGTCGTATGAAAACATAAAGTCTTTTACCTAAGTTAATGACACCTTCATTAAAAACATTAAATAAAACGTGCGGTAAAAGTAAAAATAACGTTCGGGCAGGTTGAATGAAATGATTGTCCGTTGACCTGATCGGACGCAATTCGCTCACCAACCTCAGACAAAACAAACGAACTTTAGCGTCCGGGGAAAGTGGTTTTGAGTTCGTACACTAGACGTGTGGCAGCTGGTCGGGGTGTTCGGAGGCCCTCTGACAAAAACACCTTTTTACCAAAAGCGTTGCGAAATGCCTCCACGTGGTCTATGGTTTTGCTGGGTGGTTTTGAGGTGCATTAAATGCTGGCCCGCGCGCGGTTGAAATTACAAATTCAACACTCCCCTTTAATTTCAACTGCTGGGCATTCGGTCATACCCAGACACTTCCTCAGAAATTCAAAGCTTTTCTGATCCAATGGCTTTGTTAAGATGTCTGCAACCTGTTCATGAGTCCTGCAATGTTCTAGGACAATTTCTCCATTGTTCACCAATTCTCTGATGTAGTGAAACCTTGTATCGATGTGTTTCGTTCTCTTATGAAACACTGAATTCTTGGATAATGCAATAGCTGAGCTATTGTCACAAAAAATCACTGTTGCTTTTGCCTGCTCTTGGCCTAAGCTCC
>APFE031202764.1:0-40370 GCA_000404065.3 Pinus taeda | reverse complement strand
TTTAAAATAAAAATAAAAATATTTCCCTAAGTGGTTCTAGTGGGCGGCCCAGTTGGTGATCGAAGTAATGTGAGTCTTGAGAAAACTCAGAGATCCAAGGTTCAAATCCCACAGGTTTTGACCTAGTTTATGGAGAGGAGGACAAGTCATAGACCCGAGAGGTTTACTAGTAGCTACATGTCAAGTGGATCGCTAGGTTCCTCTAGGATACAAAAAAAAAGGAAAAAAAATCCCTAAGTGGGGTGCTATGGTGACGGCTTTAGGAGTATCATCCCTCCCTCCCCAGTTTGTAGCCATGTGTTGCTAGGTTCCTCTAGGATACAAAAAAAAAGGAAAAAAAATCCCTAAGTGGGGTGCTATGGTGACGGCTTTAGGAGTATCATCCCTCCCTCCCCAGTTTGTAGCCATGTGTTGCACGAACGACTCCTTGCATAGCCTTCCCATGCATATATAATTTGATGACAAAGGTGAGTGGATGATAAAATGATCTACGTATTCAAGGTACACCAAACTACATGATTTTTGGTAGAATGGAGGGAGTTATCCCATGCATATAGAATTTGATGACAAAGGTGAGTGGACGACAAAGGGATCTATGTATTCAAGGTACATCAAACTACATGATTTTTGGTAGAATGGAGGGAATTATAGTCAAACAAGAATTTTATTTCCTAACCAGTAAAATCTCATCATTTATTTGTGACACCTCAAGGAGGTTAAAATGTTCCACACTTGATGTGTTAAGCTAATGATAGAGTTCTATTGATCCCCTCAAGCTTTCTAGAAAGGAAAGGCCCTTTTGCACCACACTCATCCGGAGATTGATGTTGTTGCAACCACTTCTACCTACCTCAGTACCACCCCTCTCTATCTCTGTAGCCACATGCAAGCAAATGAAGTGGGTGTGGGTGTTTAGCAAGCCTATTGGGAGAAAGAATAGGTGGATGCAATGGTTATGGATTTTCTCATAAACCCTGGTTCGAGTTGCTTCCACAACACCAAATTCCACCACATTTTGGAACTTTACTGGCATACAAAGACATTTCCGACCCATGCTTTGTTATCTCATGATAATAATTGGAATGAGATCTATATTCGACTCGAGCTAAGGAAAGAAAAATGGTTTTTTAATTACTTCTTCCTCGTGGTTGGTAAAGAAAAACAGTGGTGTGATTCAAGTTGAGGCTCTTGGGCCCTCCAAGGACACCATGAGGAACTTAGAAGACGATGGTTGTTGCACTCCTAACTAGCCTTAACTCCGTAATCATTATTTTCATTCATTTTCAATTATATAATTATCTTTATTACTAAGAGTGTTGGTCATTAAATACCTAGTTTCCTCTATGGAAGATTCTTTTATTATTATGTTAAACCTAAATGCCTTTTTTTAGGCTTTTTAACTATCCCACCTAGTTTCCCCAGGAAGGCCTATATGACCTTCTATTTTATGTGGCCACTTTGGTATGCGTGAATGCTCCTCTTAAACTTTACTCATAGTTTTAATCTTAAACTTTACTCATAGTTTTAATTTAACACGCACACACATATATAATTTTTATTGGTTGTTCATGGTTGGTAAAGAAAAAAGAGGTTTGATCCAAGTCGAGGCTCTTGGGCCCTCCAAGGGCACCACGAAAGTCCTCTACTCCTTCTCATGTGGTTGTTGCACTCCTAAGTAGTTAACTCCCTAACCATTATTTTCCTTAAATTTTCAATTATATAGTTGTCTTTATTATATTGAGTGTTGGTATTTAAATTTTAAATACTTAGTTTCCTCTATGGAAGATTCTTTTATTATTATGTTTAGCCTAAATGCATTTTTTTAAAGGCTTTTTAACTATCCCACCTATTTTCCCTAAAAAGACCGGTGTAGCCACTTTGTTATGCATGATGCTCCTCTTAAACTTTACTCATGGTTTTAATTTAACATCTGAAATTATTAATATATCAACTTAATAAAATTTCATCATATCTATGTAAAATCAACTTTACCTATCTATATATAACAATTTTGTAATATATCTATATAATATATATAATATAATTTTAAAAGAAAAATAAATATAATTTTAAAAAAAAATCACTCATGTACATTTAAAACAATATTGCAACAACATATTTTTTTCAATAAAACACAGAAAATAAGAAAGAGCTAAACTTTTCTTAACCAAGTTCGAAATGAAATTGTATTCCAACTTAAATAACAACTATAAAATTCTTGATACCATCAGAATTTTTAACCAAAACATACAAAATATCTGATATAAAATTTAGATACAGCTTCATAAAACAACCTTATGTGGTATAATCGGTAGAACAGTGGTAATGGATCGGCGACAACACAAATCGTTGTATGTTAAACGTACTGTTAGTTAAGGTGGCCTACGCCTATCCATTTCTCTGGACTTTCCAGAGGTTTTTTTCTCCTTTCGCGGAATGTCATCATCTTTCTTTTTTCGAAATTTTGTTTTTAAATTTGGATTTGAATATTTGTTTCGCTTAAAAAAAGGTTTATGTTGACGGTTTAACGATAACGATTGTTTTTAAATTTGGATATGAATATTTGTTCCGTTTAAAAACCTGTTTAAGTTGACGGTTTAGCTATATCGAAATTACTGTCGGTGGACTGAGATTTCTTTTTGGTTAGAATTCAAAATCACGTTAATATCGTAGATAAAAAGTCAATGGAATTGTAATTCTAACCTCTTTGTTGTGGACTAGTGGCCCCCACTGTATGAGCGTAGCTATGTTCAAATTATTTATCACTACAACAACTAATAGGCCTGGACTTTGCTGTTTTGATGTGGAAATTGAACACAGGGAAACGTGAACGTGTTGGCAATATTTGGACGTTTGGCCTCCTCTGCACATTGCTTCACCTTCCCTCCACATGCCAAATCATTACACTAGTTATTATTATCTGTCTTCTCTGCACATGCAATTTTTGTTTTCCTAAGTTTCATACCAAAACCAGAGACTAAGAAAATGCACTAGTGCTTTATTGATGGAGCAATTATGGAGATTTCAACTTTTCACTAAAGAAAGAACTAGTGGCCTGTCGGTGAGCTCTACGTTACTGATCCATAACGCGCTATGCGAAATCAATATTGACCAGCCAATTAAAAAGTCACTAAAAAACTGTAGAAAAGGTGTCCAGTGGGGTTACATCAAAAGGAGTTATGATTATAATAGGATTCAAATTTTCTTACTGGCGGTTTCCTCCCATTAAGGAACCAGAGAGAACACTAATGAGATTATTGCAAATCAATCTTAAACACCAAAATTCTAAAACTCACGTTACCACATCTTTTAATATATTAATTAATCTCCACAAATTCACTAAAGAATAACACACAAATAGAACATTAAAAAGCCAAGAATGTAACTCCCTCATTGTTGTTTGAAATTTTCCCAAGAGCAATTCATTTTCGATTGGATTTTCTACCGGTGGTAATGCGGGGTGAAAGGTTTGAAGTATTTTCCATAATTTTAGCATAAAATTTTCATGACTTGTTTCCGAAGCAATTTATTTTCCATTAGATTTTCTATCTGTGGTAATGTGGGGTGAAGGGTTTGAAGCATTTTCCATCATTTTAAGATAAGATTTTGATGACTTGGCTGAAGTTTTCACAATTTGTTTTAACAGTTGTATGGGTTTGAAGCATTTTCCATAATTTTAGGATAGGAAGTTGATGACTTGGATGAAGTTTTCACAATTTGTTTTAATAGTTGTATGGGTTTGAAGCATTTTCCATAATTTTAGGATAGGATTTTGATGACTTGGATGAAGTTTTCACAATTTGTTTTAACAGTTGTATTTTTTCTTGATCTGAACTTTTTATATTTGATTCTTCTACTTGTTCATTTTCATTCTCCTCCTTTCATTTGTTTGAATTATTTTTTTGTTTTTCTTTTTCAACCTCTTCTTTATCTCCTACATTGAGTGTTGGCCCCTTAAGAATGGATTAGATTGAAGCGTTTGAAGCATTTTCCATAATTTTAGCATAGGATTTTGATGACTTGGATGAAGTTTCCACAATTTGTTTTGACATTTGTACTTTTTCTTGACCTGAACTTTTTATATTTGATTCTTCTACTTCTTCATTTTCCTCCTTTCATTTGTTTGAATCATTTCTTTTTTTTCTTTTTTCAACCTCTTCTTTATCTTCCACATTGGGTGTTGGCCCCTTAAGAATGGATCAGATTTAATCAGTGGTTGATCAAGTTTTGAATGAAGATATGTTGTTGGTTCCTCTTTAATTTTCTAGTCTAAGATTTTTAAATTTCTGTTGTTTTCTAAATTGCCAATAATCAAGTTTTGAATGAAGATATGTTGTTGGTTCTCTTCAATTTTCTTCTCCCTGATTTTCAGATTTTCCTTGTTCTCTAAATTGCCAAGAATCTCATATTTATTCATGTTTAAAGGGGTTTATCTTCTACATTGGGTGTTGGCCCCTTAAGAATGCATCACACCCAATGGGTGGTTGATCAAGTTTTGAATGAAGATATGTTGTTGATTTCTCTTCAATTTTCTTCTCCATGATTTTTAGATTTTCCTTGTTCTCTAAATTGCCAATAATCTCATATTTATTCATGCTTTAAGGGGTTGTGTTTACTTGAGATGATTGTTGATTGGATAACCTTTTTCATTGCAAGTTCCTTCTTATATTTGAAAGCATCTTGAACTCCTTTTGTTCAAAACATTCTTGAACTTGGGATGCTTCCTAGATAGATTCGTCTGGTGCTTTATTGAATTTTAGACAATTTTGACAAAAAACCTCTTATGCATGACATGTCATGCATTTAAATGGGATTTACTCATAACAGTCCAATACTTCTTGATAAATCCACCCATCAAGATTTGTAGGGATTTAGGAAGTCCCTTCTCCAAATGACTCTCAGATTTCTTTCTAATTTTTGGGAAAGATAAGCCTTTTTACAAATTTGTTAATCATAAATGGACCCCAAAAAATTAAAATCAAAGATTTACTACCTACTTGAGAAGAAAAGAATAGTTATAAAATTTTAAAGTCATGATAGATTTTCATTGACTTATCAATATTTATTTCCCATAGCATGTTATGGTTTAGTCATTTAGAGCTAACTGACAAGGCACTAATTCTCTCTTTAGTGAATAGTTTGTGTCTTCATAATTTCTCAATCAATAATGTGTTAGTGCCTTTCAAAATAGAGACTAGATTTTCATTTATATTTGTTATGAAAAAAAATACAAAAATAAATGCATAATAAACACATAACAACAATAATAGATGGAGGAAAAATATTTCATAGAATTCTTGTTGTATACCCCCCTAAAACCTAATAAGTGTCCTATCAACTCCTATTAATGGCCCAACCTCTAGGAGGAGGCTTTCATCCTCCTCCCTCGCCCCTGCTGCCACCCCCACCCCCTCCTGATATGGTTTCCTTCACTACCCTTGTTGATATCCAAACCAAATCAACAAGCCTATTCAATTGAGATTTGTAAAATTCCTCGAGGAAATTCCTAAAGTTGTTGTGCATGTTTCCCCATCCTAATTAATGGCTCTACATATTTCTAAGTGCACCCTCATAGGCCAATTTATTGGAATATGGCCTTCTCCCTAATTGATGGAAAATTGGGTGGACAAGAACTAGGCACCCATGATAAAAGATAATCTCTCATTATCATTCTACAATAAGGGTTTTTTTGAATTCCTTTTTGAAGGGAAGGCTGGTAGAGATTTAATCTTCAGGAGTGGCCCATACTTTATGGGGGTCCAAGAATTATACTTGAACATGTGGATCTTGAACTTTAACCCTAAAAACGGCATCCCCTCAATCGTCCCTGTATGGTTCAAACTTCCACACCCCCCCTTCATTTTTGAAACAAAGAAACCTTAATAAATATTGGCAATGCTTGGGGAGATATATTGATAAGGAAGAACGGAAAGAAATAATGTTTTCCTATGTCATAATATGTGTATAGTTCTACCTTGAAAAATGACTTCTAGAAGCCATCCAACTCAACCTAAACAACCATAGATTTATAGAAGAAATGGACAACAACAAAATCCCTTCAAATGAAAATCATGTAATGAATATAGTCATTTTGTGAGACGCTATCCAAAGGTCCCTCTAGGAGAGAAACAAGTTAAGCAATGGGATAAGTGGAAACAACCCAAAAGAAGTAGAATAGGTCAAATCCCCTTCAAATGGAAATCATTCCATGAATATGACCATTTTGTGAGAAATTTCCCAAAAGGCCCCTCTAAAAGAGAACAAGTTGAGAAAGGGGATAAATGGAAACAACCCAAAAGAAGAAGAAGAGCCGAACAAGAACCCCCTGCCAAACCCCTAGTAAATCCCTCCCCTAAATCCTTAGCCCCTCTTCCTCCATCGAGCAGCCATCCAATCCCCCATCCTCCTCCATCCCCTTATACAAACTATGATGAAGTGTTCTCTCATGAGGATCCCCTAATGAAACTTGACCCTAAAGAAAACCTAGAAAATAAATTAGGAGATATGCCTAAGCTAGAAGATGCCCCTTTTCACTTTGTTCATACCATTATTTCCCCTTCCAAGAGGCAAGTCCCTCTATCTTTAAAATTTTAGGAACCTCGAGACTCAACATAGACCTCCTTCCCCTAGAATCAGAACTGCTAGAAAACCAATCAAAGAATGAAACAACCAAAGAATCAATAGTTAGCAAGACTAGCAAGAAATATGGGAGGAAATTCAGCAAGGACAAAGAAAGGAACAATTTGATTGAGATAAGGATTAGGAACTCAACACACCATTGAAGTTTTCTTTAACCAAAACACCAAAAGCTCCAAAGAAGAAAGTGGTTTAGTCCCTCTTTTGGAAGGAGCTCCAAATATAATAAATGATGAAAGTCATCTCCTATGACTATAGGGGTCTATGAAGCAAAGGAAAATGGAACCAAGTCAAAAACTTAATCAAAATAGAGACACCCCAAATCGGTATGCTCCAAGAGAATAAGTTATAGGAATCAATTTCCCTCCACAAAAGCAATATAATTAAAAAAACATGGTAAAAGAAATTACCTCAAGAGGAGCATATGGAGGCTTATGCAAAATGTGGTCCACATCACATGTTCAATTCATCTAAGCCCTTCCTTTAGCTCATTGGCTAGCAGTTAGTCTACTTCATATCCCCTTAGGTAAGACAATTAATTTTATCAATGTTTATGTGCCTAAATCCTACCCAAACAAACCTATATGCTTGTCCTCATTATTAGACTTAAAAGACTTCAAATGGAACTCCAACTACATTTTGATGGGGGACTTCAACACCACCATTCACAATTAGAAAAAAATTGGGATCAGTAGTCAAAGACCCTGCTCGGTAAAAAATGGAAGACCAATCTTCCATCACGGATTTGGTAAATTCAAAACATATTAAAGGAAAATTCACTTGGTTGAATAAACGACTTAGCCCTAGACACGTAATGGCTAGGCTTGATAGATTCCTAATTCATAGCTCAATCCTTGAAGAAAATATCATGCCCCTATCCCAAATCCTTCCTTGGTCTAGCTATGATCATTTGCATATAGCCCTCTCCTTCTCTTCCTCAAAGAACTATGACCCCCTTCCTTCCAAATATAATCTTTTATGGTCCCAAGATCCTGACTATTAAGGAATGATATTCAATGTGTAGAATCAATAGCTAGATGGCTCTCCAACCTTCAAATGGGAATAAAAAAGAAAAGAGATCAAACGAGCTCTTAAATCATGGGAAAATGCTATGCAAATCAAATCTAAAGAATTTTTTTTTCTCAAACTCTAGTTGCAAGAAACACAAGAGAAATTAGAGCACCTCCCAGCATCAACCAATCTCCTCTTAGAGGAAAATTGGATCTACTAGAGGTTGCAACAGGAACTACAAAAGGAAGTATAAGGGACAAAGAGACCTAAATCAAGAAGCACATGGTTCAAAGTAAGAGATAGGAATACATAATTCTTCCACAAGAAGGAAAATCTAAAGAGTTTGGAGGAACAATGTTAGTAATATTACCACTTCAGACGGGAAAGTTCTAGATTCCTACAACCAAATCAAAGAAGCAAATCTTACTCAATATTCTGACATCTATAGAGAATCCCTTGGCTTATGAAAAATGTAGAAGAAAGCATGTTAGAGCACATTCCTCACCTAGTCAAGTAGGAGGAAAATGATGCCCTAACATGAGCAGTAACTAACAAAGAAATTTGTGACATATTATCTTTATTGGACTTTAACAGAGATCTAGGCCTTGATGGTTTCTCGAATCACGTTTACAAATTATGTCGGTCTATCATAAAATTAAACCTAACCTATACGATATTTTATTGCCTCTAAGCACAAAACATTGGAGGAGGAATAAATACTACCTTTTTAGCGCTCTTTCCAAAAGAGGTCAATCTAGTGTCCTTTTGTATTTTTATCCAAATATCTCTATGTAGTGTCTCATTTAAAATAATTTCCAAGATAATATCAAGAAGATTAAATCTCCTCCTCCCAAAATTAATCTTTGAGAACTGATCCAGACTGGATCATCATATTTGTTTCGTCCATCTCGGTGCATTTAGAGTGAAAAAAGTGGAGGAATTAGCACATGGGATTGTTTTTTCGGTGAGACCCACTTTGGCAAAATGGGGTCTGAAATATTCTAGAAGCATTTTGAGGCACCAAATGATGTTTTTTTGGGGTAAAACATTGTCTATTTAGCATTGAAATTTCCCATGATATTATACACACAAATATCTTTCCAATGGTGCAAGAAGCACGTTAATCGGAGTCCATATGCAAAAGTTATGCCACTCAGAAGTTAAACTTCTTGTTTTCACACCTATAGTTCAGGAGGACGTCATGTCAACTCCATTATTCATGGAAAAAGGGGCTAACCACATGTTTTTGATGTAAACGACTCTAGAAGAGTCTATATTGTAACTCTAGTTAAGAGTTTATGTAATCAAACTTAACAACTAGTAGGTTATCGAGTTGTGCTATAACCAGGCCACTAGGAGGAAGAGGCATTTCATTTTTTCAAGAGCATTTTGTTACATAGTTGAGAAAATATAGCCATGAGAGAAAGGAGGTAGAGAACACTGAGATGATTTGTGCATTGTAGCAACCCACAGGCCACAAGCATTACTTCTTTGTACCTACAGCCATATTTCCAGACAGAGAAAGAGAGCGAAACAGTCTCACCTTCCAGTTGGGTTTTCTATCGAAAGGGTTTCCCAAAGAATATCTTGTGTATTATGTGTGTGTGAGCTTATTTTGTCGTTCTCTACTTTTCTGCATAATTTCCATTCAATTGCATGCACTAATTACAGTTAAATTTACAGATCTAGAAATTTAATAAAACTGTAATAGTGTAAAAATATAGAATTTTAATATATTATTATTAGATTTGTTGTGACGAACTGTCCAGTGGAATATCCATCATAGTTTACGGATCATTCAGTATTAGAGCAGGTTTTTTTGGGTATTTTATGGAGATTTCATGGATCTATATCGACGAGGCCGAAAATCGTAAAACCCTAATCATGGTCGATGAATCTGTAAACGAACCTCATGATCCTGCAGAGGTGAGGTTTAGGAGGCTGGAACAACAAGTCGTAGATGTTAAATGCAATATAAGCCTCCTCATAATGACCTTGAATAACAAGTTTTCGATGTTTGGAGAATATAGGGTTCAAATGCAGAGGAAAAATCTAAATAAGGATCACAAAATCATGGAGAAACAAAGAACTAGTCAAAGAAAGAACCAGGAAAAGATCAAATCGGTTTGAGTGTCATGAATGAGTCCTTGTTTAAAATGGAAGAAAAATTTGATATCAAGCCATACCATGGTGAGATCGATGCTCTAAAGCTCAACCATTTGTTGTAGCAACTTGAAGTTTATTTCAACGTCCATCAGATTGAGGAAGGACATAAAATCTCATTTGCATAGTTGAAATTAAAGGGTCGTGCACTGACTTGGTGGGAGAGCCACACAGAAACCCTAAGGTTGGAAGGAGAACCTCCAGTGACTAAATGGGAAGATTCCAAAACCCTCATTAAGTCATAGTTTTATCCCATTGGGTACGTGAAGGACAAGTGGATCTAGTGGCATTACTTCAAACAAAATTCAGGCCAAAGCATGCAAGAGTACACCACAAAATTCAGGAAGATGGCTATAATGTTGGGTATCTCTCCAAAGAACCCAGATGTACTTCTCAAGTAT
Source organism: Pinus taeda (assembly GCA_000404065.3). Lineage (NCBI taxonomy): Eukaryota > Viridiplantae > Streptophyta > Pinopsida > Pinales > Pinaceae > Pinus > Pinus taeda. The sequence goes on along the minus strand of APFE031202764.1, from coordinate 30,159 downwards.
TTGGGGGGTCTGCATCACCATCTACGTGAGCAAGTGATATTGTTCAAGCCCAAATCAGTGGACGAGGCTTGTGTACAGGCACAATACCTAGAGAAAATAGGCCTAAAAAGAACGCAATCAAGTGGATCGAAGCAGAAGGAGAAACAAGAAGCTTCTAAGGAGGGGAAGAAGAAGAAATGAAGGGGAAATTATAAAAATACGACAACCTCAACACACCAGTGCAAAGATCCTAACAACCACTCAACCACTGCAACATTGATGGCCATATAAAGGATAAGTGTTGGAAGTTGCATCCAGAGCTAAACACGAAGAAGAAGAAAAAATATAACAAGAAGAAGAATCTCATGTCCGCATATTTGAGAAACCAAGTTGAAAGAAAATCAGACGTGGATGAGAAGATTGTCTGTATGTCAGTGTAGAAGAGGTGAATCTGAGTAGCCTTGGAGGTGAATCTGAGTAGCCTTGAGCAACAAGAAGAGAAAGAAATGACCAAACTCTTCCATATAAAGATACATGTCAAGAAGACAAAAAATGATGCTCTGTTTGACTCAATATCGCAGGTGAATCTCATTGCAGTAGAGTTGATCAATAAGTTGGGGCTGGAAGTTCATGATCATCCAAACCCATATCCACTGGGATGGGTAAATGAGGATGTAGAGTTGAAGGTAACAAAACAAAGTCAAATTAGATTTTCTATTAGTTCTGATTTTATTGATGAAGAAGATATAGATGTGGTTCCCCTTGATGTATGTGGGGTCATGTTTGAGATTCCATACATGTACATGTGAGATGAAATATTAATGAGGAGAGCCAATAAGTACCGACTCATCAAGGATGGAAAATTTTTCATCATCAACACGCACAAAGGCAAGTCAAAATTTTGACTGGTAAGTGCCAACCAAGCCAAGAAATTGATCAATTCCAACAAGAAGTATGTTTTATTTTTTTTAAGAGAAATTCAGTCTGAAGAGTAGTTAATAAGAGGGAAGGCATCCTTGGAGGGGTGTACTAGGAAACAGAAACAACAATTGGAGGAGTTGTTATAGGCATACAAGGATGTGTTCTGAGAGCCCAAAGGGTTACCACCTAAGAGTGAGTGGAACATGAGATCCAACTATTACCAAACTCCCCATTGCCAAATATTCGATTGTACAAGTAGTATGTTATAGAAGCAAGTGAGGTGAAGAAACAGTTGCATCAACTGCTAGAATAGGGTGTCATTCGACCGAGTACATCACCATGTGGGTCACCCATCATCATTGAGCCAAATAAGGATGGGACTTGACATATGTGTATAGATTACAAGGCGTTAAATAAAATCACGCTCAAGAACAAATACCCCTTGCCTAGGATAGACGGTCTGCTAGATCAGTTGCGGCAAGAAAAGTACTTCACCACACTGGAATTGAGGTTTGGATATCACCAGGTTCGAGTCGAAGAAGAAGATACATGGAAGATTGCCTTCAAAACTAGGCAAGTTTTGTATGAGTGGTTAGTTATACCATTTGGCCTATGTAATGCACCGACTACACTTATGAGACTAATAAATGATGTAATGCACCCTTTTATAAATTCATTTCTTATTGTCTTTTTGGATGATATACTGGTATATAGTGCTACTTGGGAAGAGCATATTTCACATTTTACACAATTGTTGGAAACATTAAAGAAGCACCAAGTGCTAGCAAATCTCTAGAAGTACAAGTTTGTGCAATAATACTTGGTGTATTTGGGGTATGTGATAGGTGGAGGAGAACTAAAGATAAATCATCCTAAGATGGAGGCCATTATGAAATGGTCGGTGCCTACTAATGTTTTTGAGGTCAAGAGTTTCTTTGGGGAAACGCAATACCTAAGGAAATTCATAGCCTCATTTCCAGCGGTAGCAGCACTCCTCCACGCCATAACAGCAAGTGGAAAGAGTTTCCAGTGGGGGAAAGGTCAAAAAAAGGCTTTCGAGGAGCTAAAGAAGAAGATCATTCAAGCACCAGTTCTAGCATTAGCAGACTTGAAGCAACCCTTTGAAGTGGAGACAGATGAAAGTGGGTATGATATGGGAGCTGTCTTGATGTAGGGAGGAAGGCTTGTTTTCTACCATTTTGAAGTATTTCATGAGGTAGTTCTTAACTACCCTACCTACGACAAGGAGCTATATTCCATGATTCAAGTTATGAAGCAATGGAAGCACTATCTTATGGGAAAGGAAACAATAATCCACACAAATCACCAGACATTACAACACTAGCAGGCCTAGAGTAAGCTACAACAAACCATTACAAGTGGATGGGGTTTTTACAATTGTTTCATTTGGTGATCAAGTATAAGAAGGACATCACAAACAATTTGGTCGACATGCTATCAAGGCCACCCACATCAAAGATCACAACTTTGGGGACTCTTATGCACATGGATCCATTCACCCATGATGCATATAGAGAGGCATATTCAGAGAATGAGGAATTTAAGAAGGTTTATCAGTAGTTGTATAGTCAGAGTCATGTGCAAAATGGTGATAGAACCATCGACTACCATCTCCAGGATGGGTTACTCTACAAGTTGTATATGCTATGTGTTCCTAAAGGTGAGCGACTGCCACTGATTAGAGAGGCTCACACCTCCAAGGCTGCAAGGAACTTTGGTCTAGGGAAGATCATGGATAACTTGTAGAGGTATGTGTATTGGCCCACGATGCAAGATCAGGTAGCTAGGTTCATAAAAGGATGCATACTTTGTTGTATCAACAAGCCTAGCAGCAAGAAACGGGGTCTATATCATCCCTTACCTATACCTACTTGTCCTTAGGAAATAATTTCCTTGGACTTGTGGGAGGTTTACCGAAAACTAGGAAGGGACATGACTACATGTTCGTGGTAGTTGACAGGTTCAACACAATGTGTGTTTTGATGCCCTATAAAAGGACCATAAATAGACAAGAAGTATCAAACTTTTTCTTTGGACATAAAGTTGAAGATATCTACAACATTCCATCCTCAAATAGATGGGCAGATATAAGTAGTCAACAGGACTTTGGTGCATCTTTTGAGGGGATACAACTAGAAGAATCTGAAGACCTGGAATGAAAATATGGTATATATACAACATTCTTACAACGGAGTAGTCTACACTTCTATAGGAAAGTCCCCATTTGAAACTTGTTTTGGATATTTTCCACCTTCACCTTTGGATATTACATGTAGGCAACAAGGAGGAGTGAGGGAAGATATTATAGTATATTCTTTGAGGGCTGAAAAAATTATAGAGAAGATTAGGAAAATTTATCTATAGGTACAAGAAACAATGGAAAAGTCACAGGAGAAGTATAAGCCCATGAGTGATCAGCATAGAATAGAGAAATCATTCAAGGTGGGAGATAGAGTATGGCTACGGTTGAACAAGGAGAGGCTACAGGGGCTTGGTATGAAATAGAATGAGGAAGAACTTCAATTGTAGGAAAAATTATGGCTAATGAAAGAACTGTTACCTTTTAACACAACAAGGAAAACAAAGTACACAAGAATTTCAAATGTGAATAGAACAAATATCAATGCAAGGATAATCTTGAGACAGATAATGTGGGCTAAATGAAAGGATAATCTTGAAACAGACAATGTGGGCTAAATGTATGGACAATCTTGAGACAAATAATGTGGGCTAAGTACCATCTTCATCAAAATCAACGAGCACCCAACAAAATACATTTACAAAGAAAAAACATTTGAAACAAAGTACTTCATCAAAGGTTCAGAGTGACATGCAAGTTAATGCAACCAACTATGTTGTCTTTCTATAAACAAAATTTTAAGGTTGTGTCGAATCATGTGGGTAAAAGGCAATGCTGGGTTATCTCTGTGTTTGTATTTCATTGCTTACAGACTAAATATAATGAGCACAAATAAGTAATGCATGATACATTTGTGATACATTCTTAACTTCATATGGTTAGTAAACTCCATACATGATACACTTGTGATACATTATTAACTTCATATGGTTAGTAAACCCCTCAACAGTCTGTAGTTGCAAATGGTACAAAAATTAACAGTGTTGCTCATATGTGAGAATTTAAATCATAGTTCCAAATTTAGGTACGTTGATCCGTAATTGCAAATTGTTAAAAAAATAATAGTGTTGCTCATAAGTGAGAATTTAAATCACAGCTCCAAAATTAGTTATGTTGATATGTGTAGCACAGGAATATAATTTCGATTTGCACTTTCACATAAAGGTTGAAATTTCTATCAAGGTTAAAGAAAACTAAATATTTTCAAAATTGAACTGTGCATATCACAAAAGGAAAGAGAAAATTGTTTTACATTCATAGTACAAGTGTGAATAGTTCAATTAGCAAATTTGCAACAAAAAAACCAAGTCTTAAAGTTACTAGTGTGCTGAAATTAAAGAAAGAGTAGAATATGGTAATGGAAGGCTCTTTGTTATTACATTAAGCAATGTATGTGATTTTTTGTGAAATTGTAGGGAAAATAAATTATAGATAAAGCTCACTAGGGATCAAGTTTAGCATCCTAGATTTTACATGGCGCCTCTTTAATTATATGAGTGAAAGACGTTATTGTTTTCTCTTAATCTCAACTAATATTTACACCCACTTTGTAGATGGTACAAGGAAAATAACTAGTATGTGAGATATTTCAGTTTGGGAGGAAGATCTTCAAAACATGTTTTTGAAGGATTGATCTCCACTTAATATTCTCTAGAAGCATCAATCTTTAAAGCTCCTTAAAGCTCACCACAGATCAAGTTTAGCGACCTAGATTTTAAATGACACCTCTTTAACTATACGATGCAAAGATGTTATTTTTTCTCTTAACCTCAACCAACCTTTCCACCAACTTCATAGATAGTATAAGGAAAACAACTAGTATGTGTGATATTTCAGTTTCGCAGGAAGATCTGCAAAAAAACGTTTTTGAAGGACTGATCCCCATATTCAGAGAATTTCAAGGATTAAGGTTTTGGGTAATAGTTCTAGAAAATATATAAGCAGGGAGATCCATAATCATGGGATATAGGGTCATCATATTACCCTGTTATTTTGATGGTTTTTCTTCTCAATATGATCAAAATTCAATTGAAATTTCTAATTTAATCTGGAACTGTGTGATTGTAAATTACATTTTTAAATTAATTCAAATCAATATTTCAACAAGTCTTCATCCTTCAAATTTTTGAGAAATATAAAAACAATTCAAATATCACCCTCTACTTGTAACATCACTAACTGTGCATTCAAATGAGAAAAGAACAAAAAAAAAAAATTTACCATATTTTATCATCTACCTTATGGAACTGGTTTACCATGGTTATTAAATAAATTCAATAATTTTCGCATATTATCATAGTAGGAGTGTAATCTACATAAAATATTTAATTAATTTCTCATTCTAAGGATTTCTTGGTTTGGTACTAAGATTCATGCCTAACGTACCAAGCTTCACCCTACACACGATGATTTTATTATGAAATAGAGGGTTGAATTATGATTGAAGTTTCTAGTGGAGTTAGTAATTCTAACCAGTGTTACTTAGGTTATACGAAATACATGAACCTTCTTGATGAGTTTGGGGCAGAGCTACTCCTGGACTGCACATCCACCGTCGATCATCTAGGGTTAGATCCAACTGAGGAAACGAAGCTCTATAGGATTAAGGTAAAACCCAGTTTTCTCACCTAATGGGTCAGTCATTTGCACGATGCGGTCTGGCCACAGAGAACAACACCAATTTCCCCACTCAAGGGGCTTATCTGCAACTAGGTAATTCACAAAAGGCTCACTGAGGGTTCAGAAACACTTAATTCCAAGCACTGTAATTTTTTAGTTTTAGTTTATTGTTTCTCATGAGCTACAAGGTAATTTCTTATTACTCTATTGTAGGTTCGACAATGTCAAAAGTTGTACCCAAGTCTCCAGACTCCCTTCCGTGGGTAAAAAAAATTGATTCCTCACTATTACGCATTGGAAACCTACTCAGCATTACCCCCCAGGGTTGTCTGAACCCTTTATGGTTACTTCGTGACATGGTTTCTTGTTTGCATTTTTCTTGGTCGCGACGATCTTCCAAGGTAAGTGTCATCATTTTTATAAATTTGTTCTATATATATTTTTTTATTTGAGGTCATCTAATATTTTCCACTAATTATGTTCCTTTTTTTTGTTCTTCAAGGTACAGGTACTCAAGAATATTCTTCTCTATTTTTTCCTTTCTAAGGTTGTGTCGGCTGCAGCTTACCTAGGTTCTTCTGGGCTACTCTCCTCCTCTAGAAATTAATTTCTAAAAGTCAGTTAAGTGATGCTCATGCAACATTCTGGGTTATGTTCTTACCATTAGGGTTTGGTTAATTCTCAGTTGAGATTATCTCGTTGACAGATGAGTTTCTTTTTTGTTTTGGGACATGTATGGCCACGACCGCGTCTATAAAGAATGGATTATGAATGGATAATGGATGAGTCTTAGTTCTGATGATTCAATTTGATTAATTCTAGCCCCTTCGAGGGACTTTTTACAACACGACTTAGAGTTTTACTTACTCTTTTTGTAAAACATTGTTACCACTTGTTTGTGCTCATATAAATATCATGCCCTTATTCTGATTTCGATTCCACCTTTGTATTGTGCAATTGTTTAAGTAAATATTTAATTAAGGTTGTTGGTAGAATAATGGTCCTTATCCATAGTTATCAGTTATGTACGTCAGTTATCAGTTATGTACATAATTGGGGTTGAATGTTGTTGGATTGTAATGACTCTGTCTATTATTCTCTATTATTGAGTTGTTTACAAATTTACACCAACAATAGATTACAATTTGATTCCTATAATTTTTGTCTTAACACTGCAGTCGAAATGAGCCAGAATTATGCCCAAGATGCCAGTTGGATTGGCTTGGCTAGGTTTGGAAATCAAAGATTTTGTTATAATGCATGGCATGAACTGTGTATTGTCCATATTTCTACTTACTTAAAATCTATTAGATGTTCAAGGCAAAGTTACTGTATGTATTGGCCATATTGTTGCTCACTTTGAATCTATTAGATATTTTAGGCAATAGTCACTGTATGTACTATTTAATAGCCTCAGTCATGAGAAGGTCTACAGCTACCCCTATCAAGATGCATAGCCAGAAGGTTGTCACTACCAAGGTCAAAATCAAGATACCTCAAAAACGAAACCATGTCATTAATAATTTTACATAGAGTGGGTATTTTCCAGTCACCGAAACTAATAAATAGTTGTGTGACGAAGTACGAGGAAGGAAATCTGATTATAATGAAAATACGTAGGATTATTTTTGTAGAAAATGTACCAGGTTGAGAAGGGAAACCATAAAGTTTGCACAAAAGGCAAACAAGTAGTAAGGAATATGCAAACAACGCACTTGTTGTTTTCTAAAATCTCCATTGAAACATCGTTGTTCGTTGCTTGGATGTTCTGAAACGACGGTGGTCATTGCTTTTTGGAATGTGTCTGTTTGCTACTTTCTGGAATGTGCATGCTTGCTGAAGAAGACTAGCCTCTATAGCATATATTGTCACCAGAAGTTGGCTAAACCTACTGGAACTCAACCAAATGCAGCAAGCAGAAGTAAAAATAACAGAATTGCACTGCCTCCGACACTGAAATTCCATTATGTTTCCCATGTTTCATTGCTTAAAAGATATGTAAAAATAGGCAAGGAGCATTGGACAATGGTGAAGAGAGTTTTCAAGTATTTTCGTGGCACTACTGGTTGTGGATTATGCTACTAAGGAAGATCATGGTTGGAAAAAGTGTTTGACATAAATGACTTTGTTGATATAGATTGCACTAGAGGTATGGATCGTAGAAGATCCACAAGCAGGTCTATGTTTAACGTTTTTGGAGGAGTAATTAGTTGGATAAGAGGATGCGGAGGCAGGCTCGACTATTAGGAGAGGACCAAAGGGCCTCGACCATAAGCCCCCCCACCCAATAAGCAAACCCTAACTAGCAACGAGGCTCTCAATCTAAGTGAGAGGAACTTTAGTTGCTCGACCATAAGCCCACCACCCAATAAGCATCAAGGAAGCATTTGTGTAAGCACTTTCTCTAAGCAACTCCAAAGATTATCCGAGGCCAATCAATTATATGGGCCGGTTACGGTATATGAATTGAAGGGCCCTTCCTTCCCACATCCCCTGTTCTAAGCTCATCCACCTACCCACAACTAGCCCTAAGAATTCATTCCCCCACAGAACGGCTAGAGACAATTTGTAATGGCTCTCTCAACTATAGAAGTTGAATACATAGCAACCACTCATGCAAGCAAGGAAGAAGTATGGTTGTAGGGATTGTGTTCAGGTATTGGGTTGGTACACCAAGCTATGAGGATAGATTATGACATTTATAATGCAACTTTCTTAGCAAAGAACCTGATGTATAATTCTAAGACAAAGAAAATTGATGTTTTGTATCACTTTGTGAGAGATATGGTTAAAGAAAAGAAAGTCCTCAATATTTGACATGAAGGACCTTGGTGCTACAAATTTAATTTTGGGAATGTAAACTAAAACAGATCAGTAAAAGAGGAATCTCTAGTTAAATAACAGGAAATATGTCAAGACAATTTTGCAAAGGATTAATATTCATGAATATAACTCGATAAAGGTCCATATTCATATAAGTGTGAATTTGTCTATAGAACAGTGTCCTAAGATGCAAGAAGAGGAAGAGGACATGTCCCATGTTCCATGTGCCAATGTGGTTTGAAATTCGATGTATGAAATGGTCTATACTAGACCAGACATTACATATGTAGTGGAAGTGTTGATCATGTATATGCGTAGTGCTTTGCCAACTTACAGGAAGGAAAGCAGCTACTGACATAGGTAGAGGAAGGGCAGAAGAAAGAGGCCTTTCTAAAGGCAAAATTGTAGCCTTGGTTGGATGAGGCTTATCTGATCTCACTCTCCATTCAAGATAAGATTAATGGACTGCAACAGACATAGCGGATGATGAGGCTGGAAGTAGAAGGACTAACTACTAAAAAATTGGTTGAGGAGGTTCAACAGGCAGTGACACAAAGTGCTTCTGAAGTTGCAGTGATCCAAGTGGAGTTGGGGGATCTTCTCAGTAAGATCGTGATGCCAATAGAGTGACTCGAGGGCGGGTTACGATCTTTGTGTTGGGGGCATGTTGGGATGGGGTCCCCTAGGTTAGTTTGGGGTTAAGATAACCCAAATTTTGGTATAATTTGTTAAATAATGTAAAGTCTCTGCGATTTGTGGATGCAGAGTGCATAGGTGAATCGGAGTCAAAGGGGCTTAGCCCCTTGTTTTGGATAAGTTTTGATTCAATTTTGAGATTCACCCATGGTCCGTGGGCCATGGCATTGTATGAAAAAGTCTATAAGTAGTGAGTCTTAGAAAAAAGAAGGAAGAAGCAACTAAGAAGTAGAGAATAAGATAGAAAATTGGGTTGATTGAAGATTCTAGGGCAAGAAGGCTCTAGTTCCTGTGCTTAGCTAGGGAAAGAAAGGCTCTATAGCTGAGTGTGCAGAGGCCTAGGTAGAGTCCGTAGCTAAGTGCACGGACCCCTATAGTTGTGTGCACAGGGTAGTTTGAGTCTATAATATTGGATTGAAGATCAATAAAGATAGTTTTCTAAAGAATTCCTGAGTATTTCGGTTTATCTCTGTTAATGTTATACGCTATCGTTGAATGATTTGTTTTATGAGATATTGATTGAATGTTACGTGATTCTCTTGAATAAGTCTTAATAATGTATGCAATGCATGTTTAAGTACTTTCGTGAAGACTCTGATGAATTCTCTTATGTTTACTAATAACTTAAGTAAATATGTGCACACACTAATTTAGGACTACTCTCTCATGTGCGTAAGTAGGAAAATTGACTGTTGAATGTCCGCAAGGACTGATCGTAGACCTTCGCAGAGGTCTGAAGGCTGTTTTATCAGGGTTGCAGTGACATGCCCTAAGAGTTATAAATCTGCGCAAAGGCAGATCTAAGGTGTTGAAAGACATCACACTAGTCTCTAGATGCAGGAACTCGGTTCTTGCATCCCCACATACTGCTTTGGGTGAGACTACAGCTTGCACTATGTGGGTTGCTGCCAAAAGGGCTAGTAGTGTAGGGCTTTGTTGTTTGGCGCAGCTAACTCTAAACCTAGGTCAGGGCTCCCTAAGCCAACAAGCACTCTGAAAGAAGTTATGGTAGTTGTGTATGAAGAGATGTTGAGGTTTCACCACATTGTGTCTCCTTTATTGATCAAACAGACTGACACGAAAGAAAATACTGGCATCTTGAAACAAGCTACCACAGTCATCAATAGTATTTAGGAGTGGATGAACAAGTATCTAAGGTACTAAAAATCATCCCTAAAAAGGACTAGATAATCGCCGAGAATGAAAAATTATAGATTCACATTAAGATTCAATCAACGGATAAGTTGGCCAAAGATGTCGGTAGGGTTCTCGCCTCCTATAAGCATTTGCTAAGCAGTTTGGAATCTGTGATTGAAATGCATGGAGTTCCTTCCATTTGGGTAGTTGGAGAAGGAAGCAAGAAGAGGTCCTACAGGACATTCAGGAATTCCTCAACCCTTATAGACAATAGTCCATCATGGAGGACTTGCAGGTCATAAAGGAAAACATCATGCAACATGTGATAGAACTAGTGAGGATGTATACCAAACTGGTAACTCTATTAAACCAGATCAAGGTCAAGAACAACACTCTTATATCGGAGGCCCTTGAGTGCCTCCACAGACATGATGAAGAACAATGGAAGGTGGCCGCATTAACTGCTGAGTACAAAATTTGGTATACCTACCTCGTGGAGAAGTTGCATGTAGATGTTCCATAATTATCTATTACTAAGTTTTTAGAGTAATACAGTTTGTTTTGTTGTGCATAGAAAGATATGATAGAGTAGAGTAGAATTAAGCAAGAATTTGAAAGGTCATGAGGAATTCCAAGAGCCATGGTAGAACAAGAGTCGCCCTATTTTCTATAAATATACCCTCATGACACATTGTAAGGGACTTTTGAACTTTGGACTCATTTTTCATATATGGTTTGGAGAACTTAGGACCTTATAGTGAATGAAAGAAATAATGGTCTATTTCCACTTTTGGATTTTATGGAGATCATGTATGATGGTACCATGGATATTATAAGCTTAACGAATCGAAATTTCCTATGAGATTTGGTGTGTTGTCTCTTCATATGTCTCCTTGTGTTCTGAGAATTTAATTGCAACAAATGGATGACATATATTATGCATTCATTATGCTTATGTCGTAAATTGTTTTATTGATGTTGGACTTATATCATTCTAGACTATGCACTTACTTATCATTTATGTGATTATTGTGTTGCGAACTTATTCATGATTGTTAACCTACTTTTATATGTATGTGTGAATCTCATTTTAGGTCTTACTAACATTACCTTTCTTGAGGTCTATGCTTCGTAATTATGATGATGTTATTCATGGGATCTACTCTAATTCATGTTCATCGGCTACCGACTTGCATTGATTGAAGTCTCATTCATTCTCTTTCATATGATACTCTCCCTTTGGTCCGAGGCAAGCCTTAATCAATGGGATGGAAGTTGGGCCTACATACTAGATGAGACTCCTATACCAAATAGTATAAATTCTGTATTGGATTCTGCACCAGGGAGATCCCCTAGTTGTTGGCAGTACATTCCAGCCTGTCAACACTTAGATTGATAAATTTGTAGATTTTACTGTAAAGAGTGCATGCATGTAAATAAAACTTATGCAGAAAATAGAGAATGAAAAATTTATATCTCACACACACATATAACACAAGGTATGCTCTAGGAAACCCTTTTAGGGAGAAAACCCAATCAGATGGTGAGGTCGCTCCTCTCCCTTCTCTTTCTAGAAGTATGGCTACAAGTATAAATAAGTATGGCATGTGGTCTGTTGGCTGCTAAAATGAACAAATCCTTCCTATTTTTTATACCTCCTTTCCCTCTTGGATAATTTTTCTCAACTATGGAAGAAATGCACTTGAAGGAATGGAATGCCTCTTCCTCCTAGTGGCCTAGTTATAACACAACCTGATAGCCTACTAGTGGTTAAGTGCAACTACCTCAAATCCTTACTAAATTTAAAATATAGACACTTCTAGATTATTTTACATCATAATCAAGTGGATATCCCATTTTACATGAATAATGGGGGTTGACGCGGCATCCTCTCGAATTATGGGTGTGAAAATAGGAAGGTCAACTTCTAAGTGGCATAAATTTTGAATACAGACTCTAATTGACGTGCTTCTTATGTCATTGGAAATATATTTGTGTGTAGAATAATATCAAAAAAGGTAGTGCCAAAGTGGCAAAGTTTTACCCCCAAAAAAATGTCAATTGATGCCTCAAAACACTCCCATAAGGTGTAAGACCCCATTTTTCCAAACTAGGTCCTCCCAGTAAAAATCATCCCATGAGTTGTTTCCTACACGTTTTCCACTATGAATGCATCAAGATGGATTAAAAAAATATAATGATCAAATATGGATCACACCTCCCCATTTTGGGAGGCTTTTGGTCCCCAAAATCTTCTACTGAATGAGGTGAGGAAATTTTTACTCCACCTTCTCTATGGTGTACCATTTAGCTTTTCCTAGAATTTGTCCTTTCAACCCAATCTTCCAATGGTCATGATGCACTTGTACTGTAGTTCCAGATCTCTTGTGCAAAATTGTACCTTCTGTCAACATTGCTTGAGCATATTTTTGCCAAATCCTTCAAAAAAGGTAGGACTTCTTCCTCTTCCTGATCTAGCATGGAAGGCTCATAGAGCTTCAAATTCTCTACATTTACAATTGAGTAAATGTACATATATGGTGGTAAATTGAGTCAATAGGCATTATCACCCACCTTTTCCATTATCTCAAAGGAACCATACCTCAGAGCCTTTATCTTCTTACTAGGCCCCTGAAACCTCTCCTTGTTCAATTGTAGCTATATTATGTCTCCCATCTTGAATGATTTCTCTGTTCTATTTTGAAATGCATGGCCATATACTTTTCCTGTGAATTCTCAAGTGTCTCTTGTACTTGTAGATGGATCTTCTTGATCTTTTCTACAAATAGTTCAGCCCTCAAGGCATCTCCTATAAGATGTTCCCTCACTCCTCCTTCCTTCCCATCTGCAATGTCCAAAGGTGAAGGTGGAAAATACCCAAAACATGTTTCAAATGGGGACTTTTCTATAGAAGTATGCACTTCTATATGTAAGAATAATGTATATATACCATATTTTTCATCTCAGGTCTTCATATTCTTTTAGTTGTATCCCCTTAGAAGTTTCACCAAAGTCCTATTGACTTCTTTTGTCTACCCATCTATCTATGGATAGAATGATGTAGTTCTCTTCCACTTTGTGTCCATCTTCTCCCACAATGTAGTCCAAAATGCACTAAGAAATATTTTATCCATTTCTAAAATGATGCTCCTTGGCATCCCAAAGTGCACCCAAACCTGCCCAAAGAGAGTTTTTTTACTTATTTCTTGTTGATGGCCCTTTTGCAAGGCATTAAAACACACATCTTATTGAACCCATCAAATACCACAAACAGGTAGTCGTGTCCCTTCCTGGTTGTGGGTAAACCTCCCACAAAGTCCATGGAAATCCTTTCCTAAGGACAATTTGGTATATGTAAGGGATAGTATAGACCCTGTTTCTTATTGTTAGGCTTACTGGTACAACACAGAATGCATCTTCTTATGAACCTAGCAAACTGCTCTTGAATATTGGGCCAATACACATACCTATGCAAATTTTTCATGGTCTTCCCTACACCAAAGTGACCTGCAACCTTGGAGGTTCGAGCTTGTCTAATTAGTTGCAATTTCTCACCTTTAGGAACACATAGCTTATCCAACTTGTAGAGTAACCCTTCATGGAGATGAAAGTCAATAGTGTTGTCACCATCATGCACATGAATTTGAATCTGAACTGCTAAAACAACTCCTTGAAGTCCTCATCCTCTAAATATAGTTCCATGTATGCATCATGGGTGAATGGCTCCATGTGCATAAGAGTCCCCATAGTTGTTGTCTTTGATGTGGGTGGCCTTGAAAGCATGTCAACAAAATTGTTTATGATGCCCTTGTTATACTTGATCACTAAATGAAGCAAACATAAAAACCCCATCCACTTGTAATGCCTGATCTATTGTAGCTTACTCTCAGCCTGCAACTACTGTAACAACTAGTGATCTGTGTGGATTATTGTCTCCTTTCCCATCAAATAATTCTTCCACTTCTTCATAGCATGTACCATGGCATAGAGTTCCTTGTCATAGGTAGGGTAGTTAAGAACTTCCCCATAAATACTTCAGAATGGTAGCATACAAGCCTTCCTACCTGCATCAAGACAACTCCCATAATATACCCACTCGCATCTGTCTCCACCTCAAAGGTTCGTTGTAAGTTTTGTAATGTTAGAATTGGTGCTTGACTAATCTTCTTCTTCATCTCTTCGAAGGCCCCATGTTAATCCTTTCCCACTGGAAACTCTTGCCACTTTATGTTATGGTGTGGAGTGATGTTTCTACCGCTGAAAATGAGGCTATGAATTTCCTTAGGTATTGTGCTACCCCAATTAAACTTCTAACCTCGTAAGCATTAGTAGGCACTGACCATTTCATAATGGCCTCCATATTGACAGTATCTATCTTCATCTCTCCTCCATCTATCACATTCCCTAGATAAACCAAAGACTATTGTTCAAACTCACACTTCTTGAGATTTGCTAGTAACTGGTGCTTCTTTAATGTTTCCAACACCTACATCAAATGTGATATGTGCTCCTCCTAGGTAGCATTGTATACCAATATATCATCCAAATAGTCAATAACAAATGAATCTTTAAAAAGGTGTAGTACATCATTCATTAATCTTATAAATGTAGCTAGTGCATTGCATAGGCTAAATGGCATGACTAACAACTCATACAAACCTTTCCTGCTTTTGAAGGAAGTATTTCAAGTATCCTCTTCTTTGACTCAATCCTGGTGATATCCAGACTTCAAGTTGAACTTGGTGAAGTACGTTTCTTGTTGCAATTGATCCACCATATCATATATCCTAAATAGGAGGTATCTATTTTTTAGCGTGATTTTGTTCAACGCCCTATAATATATACACATCCACTAAGTCCCATCGTTATTTGGCACAATGATGATGGGTGACCCACATGGTGGGTACTCAGTTGAATGACACCCTTATCTGGTTTTATATAATTATGTTGAAGAACTGCAAGAAAATAATTAAATAAAAGGATTGTTATTAATGTAATTTTTATTTAGGGAAGTTATGAAAGCTGAATGGGAAACTAACTCCTACCAATATAAAAAGAATGAAAATGACCATTATCGGGGTTAAGGGGTTAATCTTTCGGGACATTTTTAGGCTAAGCTTTAGAGAGGAGTTAGAAACTTATGAAAAATGGTTCCTACACACATGTTGTGTGAACCAGAACATTGTAACTCTTTATGCATTATGATAATTAATGTTCATTTTTTTTATTTTATTCTTATACTTTAAATAGGCTAATATGATTAGATAGGCTAATATGATTAGATGAGAGATTGTTCTACATTATTTAACTTGGTTCATTTTCCATATATTTATACTATCTGAAATTTCCAAGTAAGGGTGTTTCTTTGATTGATTGTAGGTTGGATTTACAATACATGACATTGATATTTGGTTGTACTCTTTACAAGAAGCATTTATATAAACCAGAATTTTGTGTTTATTTCTTTATGCATTCATTTCTTTATTTTGTATTTCTACCTTGGTGCTTATAAGGGTTTAATGGCTCACTTGATCAACATTATTCCTTTATAGCTATAACTTGAATATTTTCCCTCGGGTATTATACTATCTAGGGTTTTATATTTAATGTATACTTATCTAATGTGTAATAGAAATTCCACAATACTTGATATTGGGATTATTTATTTACAAATATTAGAGTAAATATAATTTATTACCACGATTATATGTGTTTTACTTTTTATTTTTATTTATTTTATTAGGTTATTTTCTTGTGTTGTTTTTGCATTAATTATCATAATTGAATTTTGAATTTTACATTAAGTTTAAGAATAATTTATTTACATAAGTTATATTTAAATGTCAAAGACTAACCACTCTTTCAACTGAAAACACTTTCATATCATTAATCTAGCCCTATATTTATTTGCTTATTGAACATTATTTTAGAACAAAAACAGGGAATACACCTAAGGTGAAGGGAGGTCAACCCTTTTAACCTGAAGTGGGAGGATTTATATCCTTAGTGAATGTGTTCTTTGATTTCTCTTAGTCATCACAACAATCTAGGAACTAACACAAGACTTAGTGGGTCACCTAATCTTTTACATGTGAATTCTTAGACTTAAAAATCTTTGAATTCATGTGTGAAAATATATATTTAAAAATCTATGAATTTGTGCATGAAAATATAAATAAATTTTCTTCATTACATGACAATAAAGTTCATGAAAGAGTATTCAAAGAGTAAATAAATTTCATCAAAGAGTCTTTTCATTCATGAGCTAAGATAATATTAAAAAATATATCTGGAAAGTTGAAACATACACATGTAATTTTATTTTCATGTTTAATATTTATTTTCTTTAATTTTTTATTTTTTTTTAAGTTTCATATTGTGTAGGTTTGTATTCATTTATAATTATATGTTGAATGAAAATTTGATTTATTAAATAGAGATTTTGTTATTGAGATTGTGAAATATGATATATTTTAAATATTTGTTTAATTTTAAAGAGAAATAAATTTCCAAATGGAAATATTGTCATCAAGATTGTAAAATTCAATAGGCCATAAACATTTTTAATATAATAATTAATTTCCATCTCCAACTCTTCAATGTAAAATTTAAAATTCAAAATAAAAAATAAACATTACAACAATCTAATCCACTAATTTACTTTTAATAAATAACAAATATAATATATTAAAATGATAATGATAAATTCATATATGAAAATTGAATCTTCCCTTGGTTTATTTCGTATAAGTGACAAATTCATCCTGAAAGTTTAATGGTTCACACATTCATATCCTTGGACACTCCATTAAATGGGCATGAGAAGGTAAATAAGCGATATCACTTTCTTTTGTTTAAGAAATTATGAATCTAGATCCATCTTAACTCCAAATCTATCTAGAGTCAAGATGGATCAAATTTGTTGAGATGCAAAGTTCTTTTAGAGTGTAAATAAATTTGATTCATCTTAACTCCGAATCTATGAAGATCCGAGAGGGATCAAATTTGCTGAGATGCAAACTTCTTTTAGAGTGTAAAGAAATTTGATTCATCTTGAATGATTTAAATTACAATTTTAAAACATATTTATACCTTTATTTTACATCAAGAAAATTACAAATTCATCTAATAAAACAAATACTAAAATAAATTTAGCTTCATATTAAGTTACTTAAATTATAACTGAATGAAATTTCTTATAAATGTTAACCTTGTTTCTCTACCATACCATTAAATATTTCTCTGATTTATCTACTAAATAAAATTCAAAGTTGGGCTCATTTGCAACTTCATTAAATATTAATCTAATTCCTATTTTCCCTCCTTCCCTGAGTTTGAATTTTAGCTCTAGTGAAATAGGAATTAGTTCAATCTATCACAATTTCCTACAACTTATTTGATTTCTCTTAATTCTTGATCTGATAAAGTGTCAAGCATTCCACCTCTGATTGAATATTGGCTTAATTAACTAGAGCATTTGAAATTCATGTTATAATTAGTATATTTTATTTTGTCAAGGATTGAATCATATTCTCTAATAAGGTTTGAAACCCTGATTTGGTTACCCCAATTGTGCTTGAAATTCATAACATGATGATTCCTCTTGCATCTACCGTTGATCGAATGATGACATGTTGATAATGATTAAGACCTAATAAGTAAGTGAATGGGTTTTTCAAACAAAAAAATGTTTCTATTACTAGATGTAAAGGAAATACATTTTCATTGGATCATTGTCAATGGATTAGGAGGATCCAGGAATAATCTTTTGTGGCATACGATTTTTAAAAAAACTCTCCACAGGAATCAATAAAACAAAGTAATTTGGGTTAGATAAGATACAATGTTCAAGTGCCCTCTACTTGGAAGGAGATTCAAAATAAATATTTTTCCCATGAACTAAATATTTATGTGTCAACTTGTACAAAATCAGGTACCTATGTGCCCGTGAACTGAAGGTTTTTGTATCTTCTTGTAACGAATAGGGTATTTAAGTTTGTCATTTGTTGTCCCTTGGCGTTCTAGACTATGGGGTATTTGTTTGTGTAATTTAGTGAGTCAAACAGGCACCCTCCTCTTATAGGTAGGTTCAAATCAATATTAAGCACATGTCCTGGTAAAATTTGCATCCTTTGGTGCAAAACATAGTATATTTGTTTTACTGAAGCCGAGAGTCTACCAAAAACATCTGAGGAGCAAATTAGACGATGATATGTTTCGACTATTGTAGACAGTTATTTAGAAAAGATTGGTAGAATATACTATTGGGATTTGATGAACAGTCGGTCTTAGATAGTCTATCAGCAACCCCATTTTGTCCTCTCTAGATGTGGACAATGAAGATGAATCAAAAACCTAGTATCACTGATTTAATGTTGGCTTTCCAATTATCAAGGGACAAAGAGTTTAGTGAGCCAAGTCCATTAGCCCATTTAGTGACAACTTTGGAGTCTCCAAAGATGGTGATCTCTTGAAGTACGAGCCAGTTTACACAGTGTAGGATGCCCCATAGAGAAAGGAGCTTAGCTTGTGTGTTGGTACCAGACCCACCATGCCAGTGAAAATGGTATGAGTGTGCATCATTGATGTAAATATCCATTCCACATCTGCAAAGGTTGAAAGAAGATGCCCCATCAAAGAAGCCAACTGGGAATGACTCCCAAATGTTGCAAGGTAGAGGAATAAGCGCGATGTTGTGAGATGGGAGTGCACAAAACTCATGATGGTAGTTAATAATATTGCAGCAGGTATGTGAGATATTAAGCTGCTCATTCTCAGATATAAGGGCATTTTGAGACCACTAAATTCCCTAGATGATGAAGAAGACAAGTGATTTGTGGAAAAAACAGTACACTGTCCAATTCTGGAGAGAGGAGACTATGTCAGAGTAGTCCCAAGGAGATGGATTTTCTAACGAGTGTAGAATCTCGATCCAAACTGAAGAAGTGAAAGGGAAGTGGATGAAAAGGTGGTTAATGTCCTCTCCATGTGAGTTGAAAAGGCATAATCATCCCGGACCCTAGAAACCCCTCTTGACAAGGTTCTCCCAAGTGAGGATATGATTTTGAACTACCAACCAAGAAAAACATTTTAGCTTGAGGGGGAAATTCCATTTCCAGTCCCTAGCGAACCAAGGGTGAAGTAGATTTGGGCAAGGAGGTAGAGTGATGAGGCTATAAGCTTATTTTGCAATCACCTTGTATAATTATGTTCCACCAACCCAAACAAAGTTGTCTTCAGTATTAGAAAGAATGATCCTTAAAAGTTTCAAATTAGTAATGTGATTTGTCCATTCCAGACAAAGGTGGGAAGGAAGAGAGATATATATAGCATCTTTCCAGTGAGTATATAATGGAGAGGATAGATTAGCAGCTGAGATGTCCTTGGGCACATGATAACCATAATAATGTAAATAAGTGATAATATTTGGGGATAAAATATGTGTACCACTCATCCCAACAAATGAGTCCAATCCAATCTTGAGGGAATATCCTGAGCCAACGGACTAGCGAAGGTAACCAAAATACCAATACTTAGAAGTGATCAAGTTACACCAAGAACATGATATTTGTGAGGGTATCGAGGCGCCATTTTGAAGCCAGTTGTAGAAGTGTTGACTTTGAAGGTATTTTGCAATGATGATGCGTTTCCAAAGTGCCTCATGTCACACAACCCCCAGAATTGTTTTAGCAGTAGAGAAGAGTTGAAAGAGGAAGGATATTTAATATTCCATCCATCGAGTTTCATAGGGGATCAAATCAGATCCAGTTTGGCCAAGTGGAATTTTCTAATAGATTTTGGACCTCCCTAAAGAAACTTAGTCATAATGGAGTTGATTTTCTGGATAAATCCTTCTGGAAATTTGTAGATCTTCATACAGTAAATCGGTATAATGGTGAGGACTAATTTTATGGGGATCAAACGTCCACACAATGTCATCCACTTATGTGACTAGTGGGTAAGCTTTTTTTCGATTTTGATGAGGAGTCAGTCCCAAAATTTGTTTGTATATCCCAACAGCTTCAATTTGAAACCAAGATATGTGAATCCCCTGTCCAAGTGATTGACAATGACTCCAAACCAATTTTCAATGTCTAAAGTCAGCCTTCCCTCTGGATTGCTGGATATGAGTTGGCATTTTTCCTTATTCATAATGAGACCAGATTCGATCCCATAATCTTGTAATATCTCAATAATGTAGAGTCATTCCTATGGATTAGATTTCCCCATCGTCAGAAGATCATCGACAAAGAGAAGGTGGGTGATTAGGACCAAGTTAGTAATCAAACACCCATAGATGATCCCACGATTTTTTGCAGCCTTGAATCTTCTGCTAAGGCCATCCATGATGGTGATAAATAAGAGAGGAGATAAGGCACAACCCAGCCAAAGGCCACAGGATGCCATAAAAGAATCAGTGGGAAGGTCCTTGATAATAATGGCAAAGGAGGCTGATTTAATACAGGATTTTATCCAACAAATCATAATGGAGCCAAATCCAATCTTCTAGAGGGTCATCTAGAGGAGTTCTCAGCCAACGTAGTTGAATGCATTGATTTTCATGAGCCAAACATACAAATCTTGAGATTTGATGGAGTCGAGACATTCTTGGGAAATAGAAACATCGTTATCATCGTTTGAGGGTGGGATATGCAACTTGATAATGATTAGAAACTAAGAAGCAGTTATGGCATTTAAATTGAATTGGCTATCGTCTTTTGAGGGTGGGAGAGTGATGGAATTGTTTAACTAATCGGGTCGATAGCTCAACATGTTTATATCACAATAGGTTTTTTTAGAATTTTAATTCAATTATCAATTATTATTAGGTGAAATCTAAAGATATAACTTTCATGAAATATGAGGGAATAGTTATAGCAATATTCATAGATTGAAGATTAATATTTATCTCCAAATTAATTATGCTATTTTAATAAATTTATTTCAAATTAATTAATTAAATAAAATGGCACATCAATACTTGTCATTATTGGGCATGTAGTATTGACAAGCCATGCTATTGTAATAAAAGTTATTTCCATGGTAAAGCAATGAATCTCTATGTTTGAACTCATATTAATTCTTTTTATAATTCATAATAATACTATTTTAAATAAGGTTAAGATTTAGTTCATTTTTATGTTTTTTCTTTATAAATTTGGGCAATGTGAGATGTATCATGGGATAAAGTATTTTGATGCTTATAATAGATTGATGCATATCAATATTTACCAGCCATGTAATTTATATTATTGCACTACTTTATAAATAAAATCCTAATAATGGTCATTGAAATGAAAGAAAACATCACTTATCCTTTGTTTTTTTTAATAAGTAAAAAATGTTGGTTCTATTAATAGTATATAAAAACGAGTACATATTGTAAGTGTATCTAACCATTGCAAACTATCATATGTTAGAGATAGTGAGAAGGTATCTAGCTACCATTAGAGATCATAGGCCTTAGCCATAACATGTACAGGGTGTAGTCCCCATAAGTGCACTTCCAATATATCAGTATGGAAGCAAAAAAAAAACATATAAGCATCTATCATCCCTCATATGCAGAAATATCTAGAATAGGCAAAATATAAGAAACAACATAAAACGATATTCCAAAAGCCCGTGCATCAGTAAAAAATAAATGATAGTTTATGAAGGCATCGACATGGAGCCAACGTCCGTGTGGGAGCTTCCAATCCCAAGTGTGATGAACATTCTGCCAGGAGGGTCTAGGATGCCCAATTTGGACATCTTATCTGCAGTAGTATTGTACTCCCGATGGATGTGTTGGAACTAAACCTACTGAAATGTGCCTTTGAGATAGTCAATATTCCGTAACCAACCTTGTAGGTGTGGGTGTGATGTGTAGGCCAAGCCCTATACATGATTGATGATGATCTGTGAGTCCATGTATATCCACATTTTGGCGGTGTTAAGAAACCTAGAAAACGACATAAGGCCCCATAATGTTATGGATTCTGTTCTTGAATTTGTGTTGGGTCCTCCTGACTAATGGAGACAATAGTGTTAGTTGTAGTCCATGCGAATCCAAGATCCACATCCACATCTCCCATCATGTGCTGCACCATCGAAGTAACCTCTAGGGAAAGATATATTTGGTGTTGCTATATGTTTAAAAACATTCACTTGAGCAGGTTATGTGTATACAAGCAGTCCTACCCAAGAAATGATGTTATTAATGAATTACATATATTTAAAACTTTGCATTTGAAAATGTTGGAGTTTATGGCTCTCCACAATTCCCAAAAGATAGCAATTGGAACTGCCCTTTTCCCTCGTGATGTCTTACTCCACCATACTAAGCATGCTTCTATATTGGCCTGTACATCATGTTTGTAAGAAATAATATCCAGGGTCCTTTTCCATACCTGTACAGCTCATGGGCAATGTAGAAAAATATGTGTGTTATCCTCCTCCTGCATATTGCAAAAAACGCATGTGCTCGGTCTGTGGATGCCTTCCTTTTTCAAATTTTCCCAAGTTAGATTTTTGTTCCTCCAAGTCAACTAGGAAAAGAGGATAATTTTATATGGTACCTGTACTTTCTAGAAGCTTGCATATCATGTAGTGTTTTGAACATTGTATGTGGTACAACAAATGAAAAAATATGTATCTGCAACAGATATAGTACCTTTATGTAACTTCACATCCCATCCAACTTGATCCGTCGACTCGTCCCTGCATTCACCTGCTCAACGTAGTTCTTTGGTTATGCCTTCCCAACTCTCAGTGTTAGATCCAATAGTCCTATATCCTCTTCCTACATCCATATATGAGTGATACCCTACCATGTTTTAATGGTCTGGGCCAGGTAGAATATACCCGTCATGTTGAGGTCGTGTATCAGGGAGTCATTGTAGTGCTTCTCAATTTCTGAACCCAGAATTTGATCTCTTCCCAAAATGATTTCCTCACCTAACCCAAAGGTCTAGCAATGTATTTTTATTGACCAACACTTCACTTTGTTGAAACTTATCCATATGGTAGATCCTTGTTTACTCCCAATGAGTCCATCTCTCAACCACATCCCCGCCTTAATCCCTCTTAGATATTTTGACCTTATGATGTCGCCCCATATATAGTCCCCAAACATTGCGCGCCATAAGGACTTGAACAGTAAGGCCCAACCAAATTATTTTATGTTTAATATCCCCAATCCACCCAACTTCTTAGGAATATCCTTTGCTTATGATAGGGATGATTAGATATAACAATGGTTTAGCTTAAGATGGTTTTGACATTTAAAATAAATTCCTCATTTTATTGTGATAAACATGATGACATATGAGTATAAATTTTAACACATGCTTTAGATTTTCTAATTGTAATATCATTTAAAAGAATTTAAAGATTTATAATCAGTGTAAATTTATTTAAACTATAGATTTATAATGCATTAAGAGGAACCAATTTTGATGAATAAAATAATTCCTTTTTAAGAGAGTTAGAACATAGCATTAATCTGAATTGATTTTACGTAAATCCCCCACACAAGTATATCCACTTTAGTCACATTATATTGCAATAATTGATCAGCCACAGTATTGCAACAAGAATGTTGCAACTCCTAAGGCTACTAACTTAAATTATCAACCTAGGGTTCGTACAAAATTAAGAGGTGTTGCCATTATATGTGCATCATGAAATGTGTCCTTTTTCGTTGATTTGATGCAATGAAGTGAATGTCATGAAATCTAAGCCTAAAATAATTGCGAAAATGGAAAGGAAACCTAATTACTTTTGCAGAGAGGAAATCCTAGTTACTTTTGCAAAAAGGAAAGGCTATTTGCATGAAAATAAATGTTAATCATATTTGCAAAAATGTAAACATTAACCTATTTGCAGAGTGTGAATGGTACATCAAATGGAAACATAATATATGCAATACAAATAGTGATATTAGAAATGGCTGAGGGTGATGGATTGACATGGCCTTGGTCCTATTAGAGCATCTGGGCAAAGAAGGAGAAATCCCAAGTTTGATTAATTTTTTACTTTTTTCTTGCCTCATTGATCATCTCTTTCTTTTTCTCCTTTTGTGGTGCTGACTTGTTTATTTTCCTTATGCAGGTGTAAGATTACTTGCATGCAAACACATATATGCAACTGGAAAAACAAATCCTTTTTATTTCATATGTTTCTCATATTTTTCCTCTTTTTTCATTTTTTTCTTTAGGCCTACTAGCTTCCCCAATGAGGTTTGCAACTAGTAGGTTTGCTTAGGTGCCTCAAAGGAGGTTTTCACCTAGGATATTTTCCTTTTTATCCCTCTTTTCCAACACATTGAGCACCTCATGGAGGTTTTCAATCAATGATCCATTCTCAGGCACCTCAAAAGAGATTTTCACCTAATATTTTATTATTTTTCCTCTTATTTTTTCATTTTTTATTTCTTTTTTTTATCCTACACTACTTGAAAAAAAACAAAATCTCTTTCAAGTATATGCATACTTCTAATGGAGCCATGTGCACATCAATATAATAGATAAACTCATGTGTAGGCTCGAAACATATGCTTTGACATGTACTTGAATATTAGAGACTGAATTCTTTGACTTTGATGATATCAAGCACTGTTGAAGAAGAGAGTGATTCTCCATCTTGTTGATTTTCTAGAACCAAACCTCAATATAGTTTTGATGCCCTTGGCTCGCTTTCTCATCTGGATCATTCTTCATGTTTTCTTTTTCTGTCTCATTCAAATATTCTAGTTTTTGTCGATTAGTCCCTCGCACACATAAAGGATATGATGGTAAGCATAACATAAAATCTTCAATCTCAGGCTCCAATGGTTTCTCTCCATAAAATGTGATACATGATTCTCCTGGATCTTCTTCTCCTAGATGTTGTTCTTCAATGACACTGGCAAAATATATTTTTTGCAACACTCTTTCTTAGCTAACATGAATACGATTTAAATCAAGAAGAGTTGTTTGGAAGTTGTGTACCTCATCATTGTAAGTGGTATCAGTTACTCCATTGTTTGGGTTTGGAAATGGTGGTACAGGTAGTTGAGTGTGAGTGGATCTTTGAGATGGATGTGATTGGGGTTGTGGTGGAGGTGGATGGTAGGGATAACATGGAGTTAGGTATGGAGGATATTGTGGAAAATATTGAGGATATTTTGAATTTCCCCCATAAGGTTCTTTCCAACCTTGTTGCCAAGATTGGTTTTGGAGTTCAGATGACCAAGGTTTCCAAGGAAAGGGTGTGTTCCAATTACTTTGAGATGGATGTGCATAACCTTGAAATTGTGAATTAGGTTATTTAATCATACCAGGTTGACTAGGTTGTCATTGTCTTCTTGGAGCTACATAACATAGCTTCTTTAGTTATTAACTTGCTCCACTGGCTCCTTGGTACAATTTCTTCAACCCTCGTAATGATAGACAATATTTAGTAGCATGTGATTCTGCATGGATAACACAAATATTTGCATCTTATTTTTTCTCATTTTTCATTCTTAACATTTCTACTTGTTTACTTAGATTGTTAAAAAAAATTATTTTAAAATTATCAAGCAAATTTCCAAGTTTAGCTTGACTTACCAATCTTGATGTTGATTTACTTACTCTTTCCCTTCCTCTTGATACACGCTTGCATGTTTCACAAATTTCTTCAAATGATAATTGGTATACATCACTTCTACGCATGAGATAAAAGAGATCAATCCACTCATCTCTAATTGTTCTAAGTAAGATAGTTTTCAGTGTGCCAGATCCTAAATGATATAATTTTTCCCTCTTAACATTATACATAAATTTCTCTATTATATCCTCAAGGCTCTCATCTTCTTTTTATTCATTCTATATATTTCTTCTTTAAGATCATGATCTTTATATTTTTGTAAAAAGATATTTTGCATATCATTCCATGATCTTATTGAATTAGTCCCTAAACTCATCAACATTTTAGGAGCTCTATCCTTCAATGTTGTTGGAAACAATCTTAATTTTTGAGTTTTTAATAAGTAACCATAAGATCTACAAAGGATTTCAAATTCAAAGAGAAAGGTTTCTGGATCCTCTGACCTCAGACCATGGAAGTTGGGAAGGAAAGATGGAGGGATGTTCTTCATATGCACACTAAGATCATTATCTCGAATTAAAAATCCAAAAGAATCTTCTTTATTGTCATCATCTCCATCCATTTCTTCCACCTTCTGTGCCACCTCTTCTTCTTATACCTACAAAAGTGGAAGGTGATGTGGTTCTTACTGCACCACATGGTCAAATGGGGGGCTTGGTGTTGGAGAAGTATATTTTTTTGTTTTTATAATTTTTTTTTAATAAGAATGCTAATGCAATGCAATTTTTTTGTCTTTCAAATGAAATATGTCTAATGAAATTTTTTTCTTACAAAAAGTAAGAGAAATAAATCAATTGTGGATGAAAACAATGCATACTTTGACACCTCCTCAACAATGACACCAAAAAGTGTTGAGCCTCAGTAATTCCCAAGGCTACCAAATTAAACGATCAACCTAGGGTTCATACAAATTTAAGAGGTGTCGGACCTATATGTGCAACATGCAATGTACCCTTCTTTCATTCATTTGATGCAATGAAGTTAATATCATGGAATCAAGCCTAAAATAATTGCATAAATGAGAATGCTTATCTATTTTTAGGAATGGAAATGTTACTATACTTTGCATAAATGTAAAGGTTAACCTACTTGCATGAATGTAAATGCTATTCTATTTTCATAATGTAATTGTTGCATCAAAAGGAAATCTATTCTATGCAATAGAAATAACAATGTTGGAAATGGAAACCCTAGCTTAAGATGTATGAGACAAAACCTAATCATGAAATCATTCTTAAAACACAACATTAAAAATGTATTTTTTTAAAGATTTCATAAGGTACTTCATGAAGTAATCATGAAAATCATCATTATGCTCTTCAATTCATGAATCTATCCACTAACCATAACTGTAGATGTGAATTGCAATGGAGAAAAGGCAATGCTTAAGAGGTCTTTTGGTCTTAATCAATCATGGTTCAAAGCCTATAGGTCATTATTCAAGCCCAACGGACAAAAACCAAGCTTTTGGAGTAGATCTGGTCAAGTTTACATGTGCTACAGGAATGCTATAGGAGGTGCTATAAGAGGCCTTATTTTGTTACAAGATCGAGATAACATCCCGAATGCCTAAGCAAATCAAATGCAAATGTGATGGGAATTTTTTTTTTATTAATTAGGATTTCTTAAGACTCCATTCCAAGTGGAATCACTCCAAAATACCCTTGTTAACACGCTAAAAAATAGTAGAAAAATATTACTCTAAAAACTAGAAATTCAAGAACTAGTGAGCTAGTTAACCTACCAAATGCCTAACCTAGTCAAGTTAAAATTCTATGGGGAAAATTTTGTTATTATATTTAATGTTTTTATGACCCAATACAAGTAGAATAAACTCAAATGAAGTTCATTAACATGTTCTAAAAAATAGCAGAAAATTACTACTATTTTGCTACAAGGAATTTCCAAAAATTCTAGCTTTGTGAACTAGTAAATTAATCCAAGTAGCTCAATGACGACTATGACTTTTCAAAGTTGTTCTAAGGCTGCATCATGATTGTGACCTTCTAAATAGCCTACAAAAAACTCACTTCAATCATTTAATTAACCTAACCTACAACAAAAGGGGAATGAATAGTAAATGCAGAAATAAGAGATGCACATGAAAAAGACATTCAAAAGAAATAAAGAAATTGTACAAGAGGGCTCTAAGGCTCCTAGGATGGCCAATCCCAATGAAACTTAGAGTCTTATGAATGAAACCAAGATTTAGAAGCTAAAAATGGCACCAAACTTCATTATTTGAACCAATCTAGGTACGTCCCTGCTAGAAATGAAAGTGGAGGTGCTAGATAAGAAGTTTTCTCCACAAGAAGACTCGGAAATAGATGCCCCTAGAGGAAAATTTGAATTGGTACTTATACAAATAGATGAGGAAGCATTATCCTTGAAAGGAGGAAACCTTCTCCTCTGAAATCCCTAAAATAGTGGTTTTGGTTCTCAACACTAAGAATATGCATTATATGACAAGGAGCACATTCCTAGATTTTGTCAATCACTGGAGCTCCAGAATTTGTTAATAATTCCATGATATTCAGTTCATTTATCATCATCCACTAGTAGGAAGCAAGTCCCTATATTATCTTATTCAAAATTTACTCCACATTCTGTCAATATTCTGCAAAAATAAATAATATTAGGCACATTATATGCAATTATCTCTAAACCTTCCTAAGAATATAGTAAAGCTAAAAAAACATTATGAAGTGTAGAATAAGAGGTTTAATATAGTTGTCATTTGACTAAGAAAGGTTATATGGGCCATAATTTGTGTCTAATTTGGAGGTCCATCAATAATAATTTCTTTTGGATCCTTGATTCTTTAGTTAACTCATTTTTAGCTTGATTAAATAAAATATAAGGAATTAAATAATTGCACACACACATCCACACTATACAAAAAAATTTCCCTGAGAAGTCCTTAAGGGAGAAAACCTAATTAGAAGGTGAGACCACACTTCTTTATCTTATGGAAATATGCAAGTACAAAGGAAGATATACTCTTTATGTAGTTATCTAAGACCTCTATATTGCAAAGCTACCTCTAATCTTCTCTCTAACTACCCATTCCTAGTTGCTTTACTCGAATATGGAACAAAATACAATAAAATAGAACAAAATAGGAATTTAGACCTTCTAGAGTCTTCTCGAAAGCCTAGATGTGGCTAACCCTATATGCATCGATAACAACAATAGAATAAAATAGGATTTTGGACCTTCTAGAGTCTTCTTGAAAGTCCACAACTAGCTAACTCCATATGCATGAGTAACAACAGTAGCATAAAATATGATTTGGACTTTCTAGAGTCTTCTTGAAAGTCCACAATTGGCTAAATCCATATGCATGAGTAATAGGGGTTGATGTGTCATCTTGGTCAACATAGTAGGTCAACTTGTGAGCGGCACAACTTTTGCATACAAGTTTGATTAACATTATTCTTGCACCAAAAAAATAGGTTCCAAACCCTAATGCTTCAAATTGAAATTAGGTGTTAAAAAGACCCTGTAAGTTGACTCGTCTCCAATTTTCTTCATTCTGAAAACATCAAAATAGATAACACATAGCCTAGACATATAAATTAAATGGTTGGAAAACTATAATGGGCATCTATCTATAATAGGCATCAACATACTTACATCATGATACATTTCACATTTGCCACAAATGAAAAAACCATAAACAATTATTAAATTATGACATTATTATTATTATTATTGTTATTATATGAGTAATGGAAATCGAATTTGACGCATATAGGTGTGGCCTTTTTCAATTATATTGAAAAGTAAGAAAGTTATAGGTACTTTGAGATAAATATCAACTATTTGTCTCTAACTATTACAAAAAAAAAATTATTATGAGCAAGTTAAATCCCTACCTTCTACTTAATAATCATCACTAATTAAAGGTGCAGTATAACTAATAAACAAAATGGCTTTTCCACGGCATTTTTCTAGTTAATTATAACTAGAATCTAATAGAAATTTCTAAAAGCATGAATTTAAGTTGTTTAATCTATAAAGTTCGAGTGCGTCAAGGATTTTTTAGGGTGTTGAATCTTTTCATGCATTCAAAAATGTATTTTAAACAACCAAAAAGCATAATCTTGCTTGAATATGTATAGGCGAATTCTAATGAAAATGTAATTTCATCTATAAGTCAAACTACACCTAAATACCATTATAGATCCATCTAAAGCATAGATCTATCA
>APFE031202762.1:75603-86332 GCA_000404065.3 Pinus taeda | reverse complement strand
TGAACAGTGTCCCAAGACACAAGAAGAGGAAGAGGACATGTCCCATGTTCCATATGCAAGTGCAGTCGGTAGCTTGATGTATGCAATGGTCTGTACTGGACTAGACATTGCACATGCAGTGGGAGTATTGAGTAGGTTTATGTCAAAACTGGGAAGGAGCATTGGACAGCAGTGATGCGGTTTTCAGGTATTTGCGTGGCACTAGTGGTTATGGTTTGTGCTACCAAGGAAGACCAGGATTGGACAGAGTTTTGGATATTCATGGCTTTGTTGATGTAGACTGGGGTGGAGATATCTGGATCAGAGAAGATCACAAGTGGGTATGTGTTTAACCTATTTGGAGGTGCAGTCAGTTGGATGAGTAAGAAATAATCTGTAGTGGCACTATCAACTACAGAGGCAGAATACATGGCAGCCACTCATGCAAGCAAGGGAGCAGTTTGGTTGCAGAGATTGTGTTCAAGTATGGGGTTAGTACAAGGAGCTATAAGG
Organism: Pinus taeda; assembly: GCA_000404065.3. NCBI lineage: Eukaryota > Viridiplantae > Streptophyta > Pinopsida > Pinales > Pinaceae > Pinus > Pinus taeda. The sequence goes on along the minus strand of APFE031202762.1, from coordinate 85,840 downwards.
ATAGACTGTGACAGCCAAAGTGCAATTTTCTTGGCAAAGAAACCTGCATATCATTCAAAGACAAAGCACATTGATGTTCAGTATCACTTTGTGAGGGATATGATAGAAGACAAAAAGGTGTTGCTCGTAAAGATGGACACTTTGAAGAATACTGCAGATGCATTGAAAAAATCTGTGAGCTCTGAGAAGTTCTCTTGGTGTAGAGAAACAATGGGCATTCCAGGGCTGGAAAAATGAATAAGCTCTCCTGTGGCCCCTTGTGGAAAGAAAACAACAAGTGGGAGATTGTTGAGTTGTGTTATATTCTTTCCACGACTAACCTACATAGTAAACCAAGGGGTTAGAGGTGGTGCAGAGCCCCCCCTTCGTTGTGCCGATTGTGCAGCAGGGGGGTCACAGGGGGGGCGACAGCCCCCCCTGTTCGGGGGGTTTGCGGGGGGCGGGTAGCCCCCTCTCACAGGTTTTGGGCAGCGCCCTGAGAAATTTTTTTGACCCTATATTAGGTTGGGCGAACCTACCTATGGTTTTTCGGTCCATGGTTTTGGACGCGATGGTTTTCGGTCCATGGTACTGGATGCTTCGGCATGTATAAATATGTATTGTAACATTGAAAGGAAAATAATGAAAAATCAAGCTAGCAGTCTCAGTTTTGGGATCCAGTGGGAAATCTCTGTGTATATGTGTTTTATGTGTTATGCTCTCGCATCTTTATTTTTCATGTGATTTAGAATTCGTATGCAAGTAATTTCTGTACGGGGTTAAAACCTACATAAATTTGTAATTACTTGTTGTTGTTTACCTGTTTGAGTACTTTTGTAAAATGAACAATAATAGTCACTACGTTCAACAAGTATGTTTGATTGATGTTATGTTATTGGCTTGTTTATAATTACATATGTCTAAGGACTTTTGGAATTTACAAGTTGTCATCCAAGTTTGTCATGTACTCACCGATGCAAGTATTCAAGATGAAACGTTTTGTGAATAGAATATTTGTTTAAGATTTTACAAGATGAATATTGTTTTGTAGGAAAAGCCAATTATGTCATTGGCTTTTTACAGCAGTGTACTTTTGTATACAAGCTTAGTTTGAGGATGGTAAAGCAAGTTTATATTGCTTCTGATTTCCAAATGAAGTCAAGTTTGTCTTCAACAGTTGAACTTTAAGATGAAGTTGTTTTGAGCCATGCAATATGAGATTAAATAGAATGTTCATATTCCACTCATCAATGTTTTTATTCCTGCATCAGTGATAGGAATTTTTGGCTCGATTCTTAACAGGACAGTAGCTCTTCATGAAGAAGATAGGTGAAGTGCCTTTAATGGGGCTTGTAGAGAACCAATTAAAGAGTAACCATTTTGGATTGATTTTTTAGGTAATTTTGAGTTTCACACTCATTTTAAATACTAGGAGATGTAAAATTTTGGAGACCAAAAGTTCCTAGTGGGGAGGTGTGATCAGGTGATCAATTTTAGCTTAAAAATGAAAGTGCCCAGAAAATCATGAAGGCAACGTCAAGTCTAAGTGCTCATCGTTTTGAATCCAATGACATTTGTTTCACCTCATTCTAACACCCTATGCTCAAGTTATTGTGTTCTAATCATTTGTCCCAATAGTTAAAAGATGAGAAGGGTAGCTGACTGGTCTTCTGTACAGCTAACATTAGCTAGGGTGACTATGTAGGTATTGGCCAATCAGGTGTTGATAAGTGTTAGTTTATGGTTTGTCGATTTTGGTCGATTTTGATTGGTTTTGCATGGACCAATAGTATGGTGCCATGTGGCCCAATCATGCGTTGCATGTGGCACCCCAAGGTGCAATACAATTATGGTATGGCCATCCAGAGGTCGAAGAGGATTCGAACCTCTGACCTCCTATTCAACATTGCAGCGCCTTACCACTAGGTCTCATGGTGGGCCTTAATAATCATAGTATTGGACTATTATTTAAAGTTTATCATGGCGTGTTTATGGAGGAGGGGTCGGTCTATCAGCCCCAAGCCCCGTCACCTACCACCACATGACCATAGGTGCAAAGGAATAGAACTCAGGACCTTCTTCTGACTCCTAGTCACAACCTCCCACAGAACCGAAACATAAGGCGGAAAGGCGCTAGAAAAAGGGAGCTCGGTGTAAGCTCTAGGTCTTCATCACATGCAACTCCATAGGACCATGGTGAAGGCACTCAATGGAGGGCGCTTGCAAGGGGGCCAGCCCCTAGTCCCATCACAAACATATGACCCCTCCCGCAAAATAAGGGGCTATGATGGCAAGGGTGGATCATTGGCCCGAGCCTTGATCCCTTGGCATTTAATGTTACTGCAACACCAAGCCTTAAGGGGCTAGGTCAGGGGGGGACGAATGTTAAGGCCTAGCCCGTGGCCACATGGACCATGTGGCCTGATTTTTCGTACACAAGGGTTATTGGGAAATTTAATTGTCCAAAAAAATTCATTGTCATAGGGCGAAATCGTCACCTCTGCAGCAAAAAAAAGGGCGTATTTGTAGGCAAATTAGTTTGTTGGTCCGATTTGTAGGACAAATAATAGAAAAACTACAGGGAGATTTGGGAGAGCAATATCTTTGTGATTTTTTGTCCTTTTGGAGCTCAAGAAGATTCTACCTAGGGGTTTTTGTACATTTTGGATCCAATGCTGACCTATATTTGCTAATTTGAGCAGATCTAAAGGAATTTTTCATAGGTTCAAGTTCATGGGTGTATGGATCAATTAGCATTTTGGAGTAGTTCTTGAAGGTGTTTGAGCATGGAGAAGGCCTTGTAGGGGTTTTCTTACTGTTGAGGTCGGTAAATCCCCTCTACGGACAGAGGCGATCCCACTAGCCCAACAGGGGTCTAGCAAAAATCATACACGCTGCATGCAAGTTCCTAATTGTATAATTTAAAGGTTGGTCAGAAATACCTACCTGGAATCCAACGCTATTTGTCATGGAAGAAACGTCGCTCCTGTCCTTTAGCTTTGGATGGTCACTATCCTTACGTTCCACGCATGGACGCCTGCACAAACGAAGAACAATCCAAAACAAGCGTAAAATCTGATATTATACAATTATATATCAGTCAAGCAAGATATAACTCAAATATTATCAGAAGAATACGTGAGTGGAACCATAATAACAGTCGTTCATTATTCAATAGAAGAAGGGAGGAATTACAACCAATAAAGGCTTGACGCTGCAAATCTCCTCCAACTGGGTCAGCAGTTAAACATGCCTTGCAAAGTCACTTCCTCTCTCAACATTCCAGTAGCATAACTTCTCTCTCAGCTCTTACTATCAATCTAGCATAATCTCAGCTTACTTTAGCTCTTGTACAAAACTCAAAACTTCAACACTAGCTGGTTCAATGCAGGGTGATAGTTATTTATAGATGGAAGAGGCGGAAGTATTCATCGTATCCGGACATCTACTGAAGATTTGGTATTGTCCCAGAAGAGCCTTTGGACTGAGTTGTCATGGATGAAAAAGACGACACTCGATCATATCCATGGGATTTTTCCCCAGAGAACTGCATGAGTAATGGAGGAAAAAACACTTCAATGCGCGTTGGCCAAAAATCATGACTAATTTTGTGTGGCGCGGGCTTTGTTCTGTGACATCGCATCCATGGGCGCGCCCTCTTTGGAGGAACTGAGCCATTGGCGCGGGTTAGACACTGTGGACCCGCGCTAATGAAAAAGGGGCATTTTTTAGGGTTGATCTTCGAAAGGTGTCTTCAGGGATATTGAAGTTCATACTTAGGAGACTCCAATGCAAGTGTTTTCAAGTTATGTCACTGGTCACAGGTCCGTAAATGTGTCCTCCAGTGTGTGACAGCGGGGGTAACAAAGACGGTGACCAACGGTGACAAATTACTGCGTAACAGATGCCCCCTAAAGCATGAGCCTCGAGAGAGAGAGAGGTGAAGTGCTTTACAAGATCATATCCTACTGCCGCCGAGAATCTGCATGGAGAGATACAGTATGATAGTTCAAATACATGATATGTGTGGTATGGACGCAGCCATCCATTGACAGAGTACATAACAATCAAGATCCGTAGTATGGACGCAGCCATCTAGTTAGGATCGATGAATAGACTCAGGTATGGTCGCAGCCATCTAGTGAAAAGAGTCATGTATCAAAATCACACCTGGATTACAACAGACACAATCCAGGGTCTTGCGCTCCACCTCGACCCGAACACAAGTACAAGTTCAAGCACGTGAAAATGTAAGCTAAAGTCGAACATGCATGAACATCGCCTGATTACCAGCCAATAATGAAAGCTGTTAACAGCCGTGAGAGGTACCACCAGTAATGACAATGGTCCTCAAGGTACTATAGGCACAATCTACGGTGTGTGAATGAATGAGTCAATGTCGAACACCCGTAGAGTTATCCGATCGGAGGTCAATGACGAAAACCTCACGTCGAATATGAAGAACCTGCCATTGAGGCATGCAGGCTCCAAGGTACCAGAAGGGAGTATCTAGGTCACTTTCCTAGATGATGAGCTGAAGTCGACAGGAAATGATCTTTGTCAAAGGTGGGCCATAACATTTCCCACATCATTGACACGAGACGGGAAGAGACAATGTTGTGAAGTAAGATTTATGAACTATCAAGTGGAGGCGGTTTCTTTCAGAGGTCAACTTCTCTTTGAACATATCGGCGGCACGACTATGGAGTTGGCAGTATTTGACATCAATGGATCAGAGGTCATGATGACATGGCAATGAGAAAATGAGAGGTCAAATAGGATCACCCGAACCCACGGAGGCAAGTGAAAACGAAATGAGATATCCCCACCCTGACACGAAAGCAGAAAAGTGCCATGTTCAAGAGCGACATACTGCTAACACGACTGTAATTACGGTTCCAAAATTTTCTTTTCCCCCCGCCATTTATGGCGAGTACCCAAATTATTTTTAACAAGCTTGATGGGGATAGCATATGCTTGTAGTATAAGTTCGACCTTCGGTCGAATCCAACCTAGTAAAAGTTTAACGAGCCCTAGGGAGGAGAAACTCAAGTCTCGTCATAATGACAAGCCCAATGTCGTTAGGGTTTAACGAGTCCGACATAGGTAAAACTCAGAGCCTTTTTCATGTTTAGAGAGTTTGAAAAAGACACGGAAAAGAAAACTCCAGAGGTCCTTTTTCGTAAAGTTGTGTTTCTCGGGTCCGAAAAAGTGTAAAATGATACCCGAAAGAACCGCCCGATCATTACGACCGAGGAGTACTTTTCATGAGTAGTGATTTCGATCTGAAAAAGTAAAAAAGGGATCAAAATCACGTCGTTTCGCAACCATTAACAAGTTTGAAATGACAAAAACTTGGTAATCTTTTTATGTTTTAACAGTCAATAAAAGAACTTAAAACGACCGCCCCTTAGTAATCGTTTAACGAGCCAAGAGGGACAACTCGGCGATCTTTTCCACTTTAAAAGGTCAGGAAAAGAGCTGAAAGCGGACCATAAGTAACATTTTCTTGTGTTTTTCCGAGCTTGAAAATGTTAAAAAGATGCTCGTTTGAACTGCACCAGACCCTGTCATCATTCGACCAACAGCGTAAAGTCTATTCCGTCACGAAAATACCTTAAAAATACTTAAAATTAACATTTCTAATGTATTTTTGGGCTAAAATAGTGCTATAAATAGTAAAAAGTAAAAAACAAATTTACTTTTCACCTTTTACCTTATAAGTTCAATGTTGGAGGGTTTCCAGTGCAAAATTCACCTGCTGATTGTGACCAATCCAGGACACAGTTCGAGTCGCCGTCTGCAACAGGTAAGAGGCCTCATCCTAAGCTTCATTTTCATTCTATTTTTTCTAGTTTTTATCCACATTTTAGGTCCCTGCAAGAGGATTTAAAAAAATTTAGGTCCGCGCCATTGGCGTGGGTTTCCGGCACAGGACCGCACCAATGGCGGAAATTTAACACAGAGGCCGCGCCATTAGCGCGACTGTTTTAGAAACAGTCGCGCCAATGGCGTGAACTCAATTTGTGCCAAATTGGACCGTTAAACTTCCAAATTTCCTTCAAATTATACCTCAAGATTTATCTAATGTTTGAAATTTGTTCTTTGTTTGCAGGATTTTGCCAAAAATGGTGGTCGAATGGAAAGAACGAGAGCACGGGGAAGTTGATGCCCTAGCTTTAGCAGATGATGATTGTATGACGGCATTGAGAGACTGTGGGCTCAAGAAATTTTTTCATACTTCCTACCTACGTGCACAACCTGAGCTACTACATTTCATAGTAGACGCTTGGGATATAGAGGATCAGGTATTCCGCCTGAAGGACCAGACACTGGAATTGGATGTTTCCGATGTCTATTTTATTACAGGTTTATCACGACGGGGTGCACGTCCCATTCTGACAGGCAGTCGACCTTCTGCAGAGAAGATCGAGGAGGTGAAAGATAGAATATGTCCTGAGGCACGCAGGAAAATAGATATCAACACGATTCCCAGGTTGGTTCTGCGAATCATTTTGTTTACCATTACCCAAGCAGCAGGTATACAGGCACCCCATGAGGCCAGCAAGAATCACTTGTTGTTGGCCACCGAGTGTCTCCATCCTACAGTGTTTGATTGGGCTTCAGCGGTGACGACCAATATCAAACGACAGCTTACCAAATGTAAGCGGGATGGAAACAAACAGTTTGGGTATGGGTCCATCCTGGTGACCTTCTTTCTAGAGCGGTTGCCGATTTTTCAGGTACCTGGAGGGATAGTAGCAGATCCAGTGTTGAGGGAGCCGAGGTTGCATCGGTGGGCAGAACTTATGCCTAGAGGAGGAGGGGGCCAACAGATGTCCTGGAAGCCTGAGTTCTTCATCTGGCTCCGGCATCATATGATAGTCGTTGAGGACTGGCCCTATGCGGGCACAGATTTCACCGGAGATCCCGATCTCCCCCTACCTGACGGAGAGGATTGGGATGAGGAGTTGTGTAAGAACTCTATGTTTTTTAATGTTTTTTATATATATTAAAATTTTTGTTAATACATGTCTATTTTCTAACAGCGTCTATATATGTATACATATGTTGGCGCAGAGCGACCAGCTGACGTGCCCCATAATGTGCGCAGAGCGCAACCCGCAGTAGACCCTCAGATAGAGGGTGAGGACGATCTTGTGCAGAACCTTGAGGCACTGACTCGAGGTATCCCAGACTACGGCAGGTTGGCAGATGTGCCTAGAGCTTATCAGAGGCATACGGTGGGGGTGTCTACTTGTGTTCATCGTCTGTTGAGACGTTTGGTGCGAGCAGTGACATGCTACCACGAGCATAACCGTGCTTAGACATCTAGGTTTCATTTTTGTAAATTTTTGAGGAGTACGCTGTCAGCGGTTGTATAGACTTTTGACATGTATTATTTTTTGTAACGCGCGGGGCGCGAACACTTTGACTCACATATATATATACATATGGATTTTTTGGATGGATATTGTACATGTGATGATGTTTTAATTATGTTATGCAAATGTATCAGTTGCATAACATGCGACCCATGTGTTTTTGTATGTTTATATGCTTATGTTTATTCCTAGATGGATCTTGTACATGTGACTGATGTGTTTTATATGCTATGCGACTGTTGGACACATATGTAATCTAATGTATCTAGTGCATAACAAACGACCCATTGGAATGTATATACACGCATATATTTTATTCTTTATACAAGATTTTATTTTTTATACAAGCTTAAAAGCACGTGGCATACATGCAAACTATGCTTGATGGGAAGTGAAACGGGCGTGCCCCCAAACATCGTGTATCAAAGTGATGTATCAATCCGAGGTATATGCCCCCCAAGCTTCAATCCATTGAAAATGGGTTGAAGGTTGAGTAAATGGTTATGTGTCCGAAAAACATGAACACACGTTTCATTGTTTTAACGAGGTTGACATAATGGATATGAACTATCCTCGAAATAAACAGTTTCATTATTTTAACAAGGTTGAGACATTAACAAAACTATCCTCGATACTTGTTTCATTGTTTAACGAGCTTGACACAAGATCAGGGACTATGCTCGACACTTGTTTCATTGTTTAACGAGCTTGACACAAGATCAGGAACTATGCTCGACAACTCCACTCGGCCATGTATTCGTCGGCCTCTCCCCGGTCAATGAAGCAAAGTTTGATGCACAAACAGGGCTTTGCTTCTTCTTCGACTGGACCGTTCATTTTTTAAGGAGCTTGACATAGGATGATGAACTATGCTCCGACCAACCATGTTTCATTTTTTAACGAGGTTGCCACAAGATCAAAACCATCCTCGAAATTCCTTATTTCATTTTTTAGGGAGCTTGATAGAGGGAAAAACTATGCTCCGCCCAGTCTTCATCATAATGAAGAGGAAGCCGGGGCTTCCAGGAGTGGCACTCCCGATGGGAGATCAATGCCGTGGAGACTGGGATCTAATTCCCCCAAAGCACTTCTGACCATGTGGGTAGTGCTAGGTAGAGGCGGGGGAAAGTTACTCACATAGTTGACCTACGAGGAGGCAGAGGCAACTAGCGGATGAGAACCGGGAGGAGGTGGCAACGGCAGAGGGGGGCTAAAGAATGATAACTGGTCAATAGTGACAATCCGCCTGTTGTGTGGAAAGCAGATTACGCAGAAAAGCGAAGAAACGATAGCCCCCATGGCATAAATGTAGTCACGACCAAGGAGAAAATTGTTACCAAGAGCATTTTGGATAACCATGACATCTATATAGACGGTTTTTCCGCCCAGAGTAATAGGTAGCTGTGGGAGGACTCCTAAAGATTGACATGCTCTTCCGTCAAAAGCCAACAGAGTATGCATAATCAGCTTAAGCGGTAGGGAACCGAGAGCTTGCCAAGTAGTATACAGCATAAGACTAGCCGATGCGCCTTCATCCATAACAGTGCCAGGTAGGGTCGTGTCATAGGCATGTACAGTGATCTGGAAAGGCACATGGGATGGAAGGTGATATGAGGTCAAGTGACTTCAATCAAAGGAGATAGCTGAACTGCTGGGCGGGGGGAGCAGATAACCGCCCCTATGCTCGAACGGAGCCGGTGGAGGACCCTCTGAATCAAAATAGATAAGAGGATCGTCGTCAAACTCAGGAGAATTTGACGAAACATGAAGAACCTGTTTATGACCGTCGTCTAGAACAGGTTGGTCAACTGATGGTAAACTCGAACTGACACAATCGTCGACCAATGGTTGATCGGGAACAGGCTGGATAGAACCCGGTGCAGGAAGAGGAGACTGAACAGGAGAGGTATCTGAACCAACCTTGTCGTCAGTAGAAGGACAATCTGCAGAGGTAGAAAGACGCTGATATCCAGCGGGGAGTTGGGGCGAAGGATCTGTAAGACTTTCCAACACAGAGGAGGCTTTGTCCATCAGTGGACAAAGGTGAAGGAAGTGATGGCCTTCACAAAGTTTGCAAGGGAGTCGAATCTTCCCTTTGCCTTTCGTATTCCCAACTACAGAGGTATCATCGCTGTGAGGAGCAGTGGACGATGATGGACGGGTTGGATCACGAGACCATATCCTTAAGACCCTGGGAATGCCAGGACAATCTCGAAGGAGGTGGTTTTCCTTGTATAGTTTGCAAGGGAACTTGACCTTGGGCGGAGGGGTGGGAAGGAGTCCGTCTTCTGTTGTCCGTGGTGGAACAACAGTTGTGCTTGTAGTCGTCTTTGTGTTTGTGACCGTTCCCTTGTTTGACTTCTTCTTCTTTGTCTTCTTCTTCTTCTTGTTAGCTACCTGGGTACTTTCACCAGGCGAAGAAGCAGGCGTTGAAGTAGGTGTCGAAGGGGTGGGGTCCACCTTTGGTTCGACAGGATGTTGAGCAGGCGGAAGGACTGATGTAGTATCAACCGACACAGTAGGGACCACAGAGTTTGAAAATATCCAAACTGGTAACCCGACAGTTAACCCTGGGAGGGTTAGTGTTGCCATATAAAGGGCACCAGCATTTCCAGGAGAAGGGAAACGACCAGCATCCCCATCAGGTGAGGGATTTAGGTTGATGAATCCCGGGAAATTTGCCATAGTAAGACGAAATCCTGGTCAAACTAGCGCGCTCAAGATCTAAGTGGGTAATGTGAACGTGGCCAGATAAATTATTAAGACATTTGACTTGACCTTTTCATCTTTAAAGAGTCGAGAAAAGGACGAAAAGATGACTCTAGTCTCCTTCGATTTTTTAATGAGCACAAAGTGACAAGCTGCTCACTTAC